>VIYQ01005339.1:0-24788 GCA_009928355.1 Chlorella sp. CH2018 | reverse complement strand
GGCGATGGGGGAAGGAGGCGGCGAAGGCTCGGCGGCGGGGGGCGGAGGGGAGGCGGCAGGCAGCGGAGGAGGGGGGCTGCCTGCCGGCGGAGGCGAGCTGGGCTGGACGGAGGAGCCGAGGCCGTAGAACTGGGCACACTCGTCTGAGGGCTGCAAAAAGGGTGGACACGGAATATCAGGGACCGAGTGGTTTGAGAACGGTGCCCGGTTTCAGCTGCAATGCAGCAAGACCGCAGATTGCTGCCTTGCCAATCAAGCCCACAGGCGAATCAGTACACCAGCAAGCAGGGCTGCCGCTGCCCATCGCTGGCCCGTCGGGCGGGCCCACTGGCACTTCCCCGCTCCGCACGTATGAAGCAACAAGGCAAAAGAAGTGAGGAAAAACGCACCGCTGGGCCGTCGAGCAAGTCCACCGAATCCTCGCCGCTGCAGCCGCCGTCTGCGCCCGGGCAGTCCACCAGGCTGTAGGGCGAGCTGCCCTGGAAGCACAGCGTGACGGACGACAGCTGCAGCGTGCTGCAGCACGACGGCGAGCAGAAGGGGAGGCGTGAGGGAGGACATGTGAGAGGGGAGGGATGGCATAACGTGCAGGCTGCGCCAGTCTCATGCAATGCAGGCGAGGACCAGACAAGTGAGTGAGGATGCGCCAGGCAGTCTGCTTACCCAACCCTACTGCCACCAACCATACCCCTGCACTCAGGCATCCGCATACCAACAGTGACCAGCCCCAGCACACTCACTCGGCGTCTCTGCAGGTCACCCGCGGCTGCCTGCCATACGCCTCTCGGAACGCCTCCGAAATGGCGGCCCCGGAGGTGGAGTCGCCGGCAGCGATGCCCGCGGCTTGCAGCGCCTTCTGCACTCAGAGCAGTGGCAGCAGGGCAGGGCAATGCGGAATGGGCGCAGATGGGGAGCCGCAAATGCGGCTGCTTGTCTTGCCCTGCAACACTGCTGCGGCTGTGCTGCGCTGCAGCAGCACGCCGGATGCCGGCCCTGCCTGCAGCTCACAATGTTGTTGTGTGTTGTGTGGTGCTCCACAGGTGCACACGGGCGGGCTGAGCATCCAACCACACCCCGCCTGGAAGGCGTTCCCCCAATCAATGCTACAGCATCGCTGTGTGCACTGTGCTCACGTTGGGGTTGTAGGTGGTCCACAGGTGGGCAGCCAGGCGCGCCCAGTCGCCCACACCCAGCCCCGTGCACACCCCGCTCTCCTTGTCTTCTCCCCACACGCTGCGCCACAGCGCTTCCGAGTTGTCCACTGCTGCAGCAGCAGCGGGGAGAGCAGGCACACGTCTGGGCCAGCAGCGGGTGGGTGGAAGTACGCAGGGGCGTTGCGCGACCAAGCATCCCGCTGCTGGGCCTGCTGGGCCAAGCAGCCGCCTGTGGGCAGTTGCAATGCCACGCCCACAACTGCAGCACCTCGCTGCCTATCAATGCTCCCTTGCAAGATCGCTGCGCCGCCTCCAAACTTGCAGCAGCTGGAAGCTTGCACGGCCACCAGGTTCACATGGCGGCAGCCCCGCCCCACCTGCATAGCTGCCCCACGTGCAGCGCAGCTGCGGCAGCAGGTCTGCTGAGATGAGGGACGCGTCAAACGCGGGGCCGGAGCCTGCATGGCAGCAGAAAGAGCCAGGGCCTTCGCACCATGTCCACGCTCATCGTGGCAGGCCAACAGAGCGTGCACAGCGCTGAGCGCTAGCCCGCACGAAAGGGCAGCCCTGCACCACCAGGCAGGGACCTGCCGTCAGCGGCGGCCGTGCGCAGCCCGCCATGCCCACGCATCTCCGCCACTCACAGCCGGCGCGGCTGTTGCCATTGCCATCTGCTGCAAACAGCCGGTTGATGCGGAAGGCCCCCGGCGGGGCGACGGCACCGCAGTACGGCCCGGTGCGCTGAGTGTCATAGCAGTAAGTGGGCGCCCAGCCGCTGCGGGCGGCAGGAGGCAGAGAGGCAGGTGGGTGGGTAGGCTGTGCTGCATGGGCTGTGCTGCAGGAGGGGTGCCCTGCCTGTCATCCCAGGGCATGGCAAGCAAGGCAGCGTGCTGCACATGCATAACAGCAGCAGACGTGAGCAGCGGTCACAAGAGCGTCAGCCACGGGGCATGCAGCTGCGCAACACTGCCAACCAGCTTGATGTTCGCCCTCAGCGTGTATGGTTGCCTCCCCCTCAACTCACAACTTGAGCATCAGGAATTCGGTCTGTGCGGCAGCAGGGCCCGCCCACAGGGCCAGCTGGAGCAGCAGCAGCGCCGTGACGGCATGTGGGCGCGGCACCGTCCGGCGCTGGGCCACGCCGCCTGCGCCCATCCAGCTGCGCTGCGCTGCACGTGATCTGAGCAGCTGCCGGATCAAACCTGCAGCCTGCACAATTGGCTGGCAGAGCACCACGTTGGCAGCGTGCCGAGTCTCAGTCAGCGGCACAGGGCACGTCCTGCCACCGGCGGCGGGCAGCAGCCAGGAGCCTGCGCGGCCGTCCCGCGCGCTTGATGGCTTCCTGCAGCCTACCGTTGGTACATCAGGGAGCGCCCAAGCCGTGCCAGGGGCCCAATTCGAAATAACGCGGCGCCTGCGCGCCCACGCACCCCTGGGTTCTGGCGGCGATGCTCACACGATCAGAGAACGCTCGATGGAGTGTCGGTGCGCCCGATGAGCCTGCAGGCGCCCCCGCTGCACGGCTGGTGCTGGCCCCCGTCGCTCGTAAAGGGCCGCTCGCTGGAGATCGCCGCGATGAGCTTGCAAGCAATTCAGGCGCCCAGATCAGCGGTGGACATGCACAGGGAGGGCAAAGTGACTCAGGGGCCCGGCAGGTGCGCGCCCGCTTCCTTCCGGTAAGATGGAGCGCTGAGGTGACTCTCAAGGCAAGGCAAGCACTCCACCGCGTCCTCAGGCCACACCACAAAGGAGCTCGACCACCGCCTGCCGCTGCTGCTGCCGCCGCCGCCGCCGCCTGCCGGTGCCGTGGGAAACCCAGCGATCCTGCTCACTGAATGCATGCGGCCCGTTCACACCTGGAGCACACACCTTCGCTCTCTGCTCACTCTCAGTTCTCGCATGTGTAACAGCATCGCGGCTGCCCGCTTCAGACAGCAGCAGGGGGAGCAGATTGGGGTGGAATGGAATACAGCGGCGGCACGCCGCGAAGTAGATCAGTCCTCGGGGGTCAGTCAGTCGAGGGAGTAGAGAGCAGGGGGTCGGTCCTCGGGGGGGGCGTCAACAGTTCTGGGTTGTGGGGGCAGCCAGCAGCTGCTGCTTGGTTGTCGAATCGGTGGTGGGGTGCAGGCTTCTGGAGCCCAGTCGCTGGTGCACAGCCAGCAAGGTGCGGCTGTGGCGGCAGCAGCCCAATTCTGGCTGCTGCCCCAGTTGGCGGCAGTGCTCCTCACTTGCCGGTAGTCACGCTGCGCTTGGCGGTGCCGATCTCGCAGGCATTCACCTTGGCAGCAAAGCGCAGCGAGCACAGGCTCTCCTGCGGGCGGGGAGGTGAAGGCGGGGCAGTTGAATGAAGGGGAAGGGCAGGTTGGCGGGAGCAGCAGGTGCAAAGGACACAGCAGTGATGGCTCATAGATGCAGCGCAGCAGGTGTCTCACGAACTGGGTCACATGGAGCAACATCAGCAGCACCACCAAAACCCGTCCAGCTGCCCACCTGTGCCGACTCGGCGCTGGGCGCGATGTTGACAAACATGAGCGTCTTGCTGTTGGAGCCTGCAGGCAATAGCGGCAGCAGATGGACTGAGCGGCAGGTGCAGCTGCAGGTGTGGCCTACGTGGTTCCCGCGTAGAGGGTGATGCGTTGTTGAACGGTGGGGTGAGCTCATTGCTGCAGTTGCTGCACTTGCGCGAAAAACACCCCCGCCACAGGAGCACAGCCTCACCGCCCAGGCTGTTCTGCAGCAGGAAGGTGAGCTTGGAGTTGCGGTAGGGCACGTGCGCCTCTTTGTTGCCCAGCGCAGCAATGACGTCGCCCAGAGCAGACAGGCTCTTGTTGATGGCCTGCAGGGAGGAGGGGCTTGTGTTTGTGTCAGTTTGCACAGCTGAGGATGCACCTCAAGCCGCAGCAACAGCGGTACCAGCGACGGCGGTGTGAGCTACCTACCTCACTTTGCCCCCCATTCCATTGCCAGCCCGACAGCAGCCCACCTGAGTCTCCTTCAGCCGGTCGCCTGTCACCGCCGACCGCGACAGCCGCTCGCTGCCTGCCAAGTCAATCAGGTTGAGCTGGCCTGCGGGGCAGAGCAGGCAGGCAGGCAGGCAGGGTGAGAGTGAGTGCCATGGCATGTGCTGCCACACGGCACACAGGCGATCGCAGACAGTGCTCGCAGCTGCTGTTCCAGGCAGCCTGCCGTCAGCAGCCTACACAGGCTGGTTCATTTGCCATGCACCCCCCCATGCGCCCAGATGGAGTTGCGCACCCTTGACCTTCTGCCCCGTGCCCTCGTTGCTGCCCTCAATGGCCAGGATGAACACCATGTGGCTGCGCGACGACTGCTCGTTCATGGCGGTGGCGCCCACGCTGTGGCAGGGGGGAGGAGCTGGGACTTGAGAGCAACCGCCAGAAGGCACTGCTCACCCACGGCACCCACTCGGTTGCTGGGGGAGTGGGAGGTCGCTGGACCAGCAGGCACGGCGCTCACAACCCGAATCCCCCTGTGCGCTTGCTTACCCAAATGTTGCGACACATGCTGCCACCACCCAGCCCACCTGCGCGTCTTCATGGCCCGCTCCAGCAGGGCCGCCACCCGCTCCGGCTGGCTGACGTCAAAGTACTCCAGGTAGGACACCGTGGTGCTCTCCTTGTCGTGGCTCACCTGCGGCAGAGGCGGGAGCAGTGGCAGCGAGAGGGTCGGGGCTGCGAGCAGTGGCTGTGCCTGTGGCTGTGCCTTGCCTTGCAGCTGGCGCAGGCGCCCACTGAGCGATTGAATGACCGCTGTTAGCTGTCCCCTGTTCAGCTACTGAGCACCCACCGCATGCTTCTTGTCCTTGGGCGGTCCCTTGCCCAGCAGGTCGCGCAGCTCCTCATTGTAAATCTCCTGCGCAGGGCCAAACCAAGCCAAACCGCCGATGGGCAGGCGAGTCCTGCACTTGTGTCGATACCTCCATTGGGCGCCAGCCGGCGCAGACCCGCCCGCCATACACCCATGTCTGCCTGCAGCTCTCAAGCAGGCATCATGCGGACAAGAAGCGTCTGCTGCTCCTGCTCAACTGCCTGGCCAACCAGCAGTGGAGCCGCCCAACTGCCTGGCCAACCAGCACGTGGCGCACAACAAGCGCCCCTCGGTGCCTGTTGCCCAGCTCACCAGCATGGCCGCCTTCATCTCGTACTTCCAGCCCTGCGGCGCCAGCTCCTTGGCGTGCGCAAACACCTGTGGGGGCACAGAGGGCAGGGGGCCAGGGTAAACAGGCGCGCAAGCTCAATCTCGATGGCGAACAGGGGTTTGACATGAATGCACCATGTGCCCTGTGATGCGCCTGTGATGCGCAAAAGCCGCGCTCCACACCAGCCAGCTCCGCCAACCAACAGATCAATGCACCTGGTCCATGGCAGGGCGATCAGCAGCAGCAGCAGCAGCGGCGGCAGCAGCGGCAGCAGCGGCGGCAGCAGCGGCAGCAGCAGCAGCAGCAGCGGCGGCAGCCGCAGCGGCAGCAGCGGCAGCAGCAGCGGCAGCAGCAGCGGCAGCAGCAGCGGCAGCAGCGGCAGCAGTGGCAGCAGCAGGACAGGAAGCGAAACAGCAGGGAGACGGGCAAGACATGGGAGCGAAGGGCGGGGCGGCGCGCACCTGGTCCATGGCGCGAGGGATCATGCCGGGGTCCTCGGGAGAGCCCATCATGGTGTGCGTCTGCAGCCGGGCAGGGCAGCGCGATGTGGAGGGCTTGATCTGCTTGCTTGCGCGGCAGCTTGAGAGCAGCAAATGGCGGGGCATGCTGAATGAGTGCAGCAGGCCCTACGGTGCATGCCCCACTCTTAGCCACCCTACTTCTTCACCTCTCCGCCCCTCTCCCACACACCTTGCCGGAGCCGGTCTGGCCGTATGCAAAGATGCAGACCTTGTAGCCGTCCAGTGCCGACTGCACCAGCTGGCTGATCTCCTCAAACACCTCACCCTGCAGGGTGGGCAATGAGAGAGAAAGAGAGGCTGGGAGATCTAGGCGCGTGCTCACTAGCAGCAGGGGCTATAGCAAGCTGCAAGCGGAGGATCCAGATGCTGCGGTGGTTGTGAGCTGCAAGCAACACGGCAGCGGCTCCGAAACACAGCAGCCTCTGACCCTGCAAGTACTGTTGCAAGCACACCCGCCAAACCCACCTGGGACGCGGTGGGCGCAAACACACGGTCAAAGCCAAAGGTATGCGCCTGCACATCACTGCTGCTGCCGCCCTTGGGGCCGCCGCCCGCCGCTGGCTGGCGCAGCTCCAGCCCGCGCCCCAGTAGGTCTCCAGCGGCGGGGTATCCCACCACAGCCTTGCCGGGGGCTGCCTCTGCTGCCTCGCTGTCCTTGGCCGGGCGCACGCGGGCAAACACGCGGATGTTGCCTGAGGGAAGGAGCGGGTGCCACAGGGGTGGGTCAGCAGAGTGCGAGGGCAGGCGGGCAGCAGCAGCGAGCATTGCAGAGTAAGCCCTGCATGTTAGGCGGTTCCAAATAGATTTTTTGTTTCCGGACATGTGGGCCGCCGAGCGAAAACGGGGGGAGGGGACATTTTCGCTCCGTACTCATGTTCCGTACCAGTGCAGAATAGCCCTGAATTGCATGTGTATGCCCTTTTTATGAACCAAATGAGACTCAAACAGATGTTGGGACATAGGTGCACAAGTTTGATAGCCCCCGTCCTCCGCAAACTGCCCAATTGACGGTGCCGGTGCACTGCTGACGTGGCGGCAGGCGGCGCCAGCGTGGCGTGCCCAGCCCGCCCAGCCCGGGCACCACTTTTTCCCCCTTGGTACCAAGTACGAAACTTCTTCAAGTCAGCCAAAGAAAACGGGGGGGGGGGATGTCCGGAAACAAAAAATCTATTTGGAACCGCCTTACCAACAGTATTCCTCTGGAAGAATCAGTTGTCTGCAAACGCCACACCCTCACGCCACAACCCACCCTTAAGCTCCTGGATCTGGTTGTGCAGGCGGCGGCGCACCGCCTCGCCCTCCGCCACCTTGCGCTCCGCCTCCGCCAGCTCCTTCTCCAGCTTCTTCACCTGCACCGCTTTGTTTTGGAGGGGCGATGACGCTTGGACCTCAGCCAGATGGGCTGCCCCTGTAGCAGCTAGGAAGACTGTCTTCATGCACACACATGCAGTGCGCGGAATGCTCATCCGTGCCGCATCAACGCACCAGCGAAGGTCATAAGAGCAGGCAACTGCATCAAAAAGGCACCCAGCACGCACCTTGGCGGTCAGCTTCTTCACCTCTGCCCCGCTCTTCTCCGCCCGCGCCTCACTTAGCTCCTTCTGCTCCCGCAGCAGCACTACCTGCTCGTGCAGGTTGCTGTTCAGCTCAGCCTGCAAGGTGGATGGAGCAGTGCACGGGTTGTTTGTGGCCTTCATGCAGCAGCAGCAAGGAGCCGAGCCTCCCTTCGCTTCTGCATGGCAAGCCGCGCTCGACGAGCACGCACCTGCTAGGCCTCTGGCACCCACCGTTCTCAAACACCCAGCGCCACACATTAACTGCACCTGTGCCTTGCTGCGGGATTCCAGCTGGTTGCGGGCCGCCTTCTCCGCCTCCAGAGCACCCACATCCTTGCCAGTCGCGTCACGGAAGCGCTCCACCTCCCGCCTGCATGGCAGCAGACATGCCGGTCTGCACCTGCCTGCGCACCCTGCCACCAGACACGCATGCGCATGGCGTCCACGACAGCATGGCGGCGGCAGCCAAGACAACCGCTTGCCAGTAACACCGCAGCGGCAGTGCACAATTCGCAATTCGCATCAGCTGCAAGCCACCCAGCCCACCAGCCCCACTCACTTGGCGGCCTCCAGCTCCCCACGCAGCCGCACGTTTTCAGCCTGCAGCGCATTCCGCTCAGCTGCCACGCCCGCCACCTCGCCGCGCAGCCGGCTGGCATCCTCCAGAGCGCTGCAATGGCAGATGAGGCACAGTGCAACTTCAGCTGAACCGCTTGCTGTGCAGCATGTGCAGCAGGGTATGCCGCAGCATGCCGGCGACGCGTATCCAGCGTGCGCAGCTGCTGCAACCGAAAACTGCCGCAGCTGTCATGCGCTGGCACCAGCGCTTACTTCCCCCAGGAGCCTGGTACCCACCCCACCCCGCACCTGGCCCGCATCTGCTCCGTGGTGCTGCTGGTGGCCGCCACCGCTGCAAGCTGCTCCTCCAGCGCCGTGACGCGCCCCTTGAGCGCCGCGCACTCCTCTGCCAGCGCCGCCTTGTCCGCTTGAGCTTTGGCCAGGGCCTCGTTGGCCGCCTGTGGTCGGTTGCGTACAGGAAAGCCTCAGCGTGGCTGCCAATGGCAGTTGACAGATGAGGATCGAAGGCCGCTGTGCTGTGCACCGCACAGCAGCGCAGGCACACAATGCTGCGGCTCCTGGTTGCAAATAACCTGCCGCAGGGTGGGTGCACCCCGTCACGCACCTGCAGCTCCCCCTGCATCTTGCTATTGTACTGCTGCAGCTCCGAGTTGTACTTCTGTGCCTGCTGCTGCATCTCGCTCAGTGCCTTCTGCTGCGATGCCAGCTCCTCAGCCTGTGGGGGGTGAACAGCAGCGCTGGCGCCAGCTCAGGACAGATGCAGGGCAGCAACGCTCGTCGGGCTGTCCCGAGCAGCAGCACAGCCGCAAGCCTGCAAAAACGCATCTTCTTGCTACGAATGTCGCGTCCACTGCGCATGCCGCACCTGCTCCTTGAATCGCTGGCTGTCGGCGGCTGCTGTGCGGCCCGCCTCCTGCGCCTCACGCAGGCTGTCCCGTGCTGCCGCCAGCTCCGACTGCAGCCGCTCCACCTGCAGGGCAGCAGCTACATGGCGCGGCATGAAGGGCCAACAAGCAGGAACGCCAGCAAGAGCAGGGTCGGCAGGGTTGGCTAACACAACTAAGACAAGTCACTCACATATATAAGCTGCACCATGCCACGCCCAAACCACGCACCGCCGCGCACCTCTGCCTGGCGCTGCCCCAGCTCCGCCTCCCGCGCCTTCACCTCCTGGCCCAGGCTGCCCAGCTGCTGCTGCACCTGGCGCAGCGCCTCATCATGCGCCTCGCGGTCCTGCGGCAACGCAACAGCAATTGTTTGTGCGGTGGCATGCGGGCAGTGCAGGAAGGGACAACCGTAGGCCAAGGCACGGACATGTATCCAAGCAGTACGGGCCCAGCTGCCCCATCAGGACGCACGCCAGCACAGCCGCAGCGTCGGCCACGTGCGGTGCAGCAGCAGCTCGCATGCAGCAATGCCAATGCACCCCAGCATCTGACCTCCTTGCGTGCCGCCTCCTCGCGTGCCAGCGAGGCCGCCAGCGCCTCGCCGTCCATGGTTGCCCGCTCGCGAGCATCGTACAGGTGCCAGCCCGCGGCACGCAGCCGCTTGACGTGCTGCGCCAGCGCCTCCACCTGCGCGCGTGAGGCAGTGCAAGGGTGCATGTTGGCATGCAAAGTCTACACAACAGAGGCACCAGGCCTCAACTCTCGGCGCACCAAATGCAGCAGCCATGGCAGCACCAGCCTGCCCAGCGCAGCGGCAGCCGTCACCCCACCGCATCCCCTCTCCCCCCGCTGCCCACCTTGGCCTTGGCATCCGCGCGCTTGGCAAAGGCCACCTTGTGCGACAGGCAGTCGGTGAGCGTCCAGCCCGTCTCCTCGGCCACCGCCTCCCAAATGTTGTCCTCGGCCGGCACCGGCACCGCGGGTGGCCGCCCGCTGGGTGCTGCCGCCGTGGACGTCACCGTGGCGCGCTTCGCCAGCGGTCCGCTCTTGCCAGCGGGGCTGATGACCTTGCGCTTGCGCTGCAGCCCAGCCGAGGGCAGCGGCGCCGTGTTCTCCTGCGGCGGCGGCGGCGGGTGGGCGGCGGGTGCTGGTGGGTGGGCGGGCAAGCGCCGGCGTGACCTGTAACGCTTTCCCAAGACGCTCGGGACCGCGGGCAGCACCTGGTTCTCAGAGAGGGGCGCCAGCGGCTGCGCGGCGGCCTTCAGCGCCGCCCCGGGGCGGGGGATGCGCGTGCTGCGCCGGTTCTCCATCGCGGCAGGCTGTCCTCGAGCTCTCTAGCGCCTCGCCATGCGCCAGGCAGACGGGCGCAGTTGGCAACAGCCGGCGGACAGGTGGGGGAAACTGCCGGGCGGGACGGGTGCGAAAGGCTGCTCACCGAGCGACGGAAGGTGACCCAAGAGAGGCGACAGAGGTCAGCCTGTCGAGCACAGCACTCGCAGCAGGCCCAGTGTTGCATGGGAAATGGGCTCTCGGAGCAGCGCCAAGCAGCCGTCCCGCTAGTTGATCATCGTCCCACGCCGCTATGCACCCGCCTCCCCGCCTCGTGGGGCCGGGCGAGGTGCACGCAGCGCTGGCCCAGGCCCACCTCCTCGTGCAGCAGGGCCAGCCGCTCCAGGCGCTGCGGGTGAGGTGGTGGCATTGAGCAGATGCTGTCGGCACGCCGCCGATGCTCGGTGCGCCTGCCTGCCGCCGCCCCTGCCGCCGCCGCCGCCGCCGTCTGCTCAACATTGCCTGCCTGCCTGCTCAACATTGCCCGCCTGCCCACTCGCACCATTGCACCACGCCCCCTACCCTGCAGCTTGTGGCAGACGTCTTGCGAGCGGCTGGCTTGGAGCGGGAGGCTGGCGAGTCGGTCAGCAGGTGCGATGCTGTGGCTGGGGCAGGGGCACGGGCGCCGCTGCTTGCCAGCTGTGGAGTTGCGGATGCTGGCTGCCGCCGCTCCCACGCCCCGCCAGCTGGGCTGATTATCATAATGTTAAACATCTCGCATGCCCTGCCCGTGCCGCGGCCCTTTTGTGCAGGGTGCAGCAGGCGCTGGCTGCGGGCAGCGCTTCGGCGGGGGCGGCCGATGAGCTGGCGGGGCTTCTCTCCCTCATCTCCCTCCACCAGGTGGCTGCTCTCACTGATCAATGAGCTCAGGCTGTCACCGGGAAAGGCGAGACGTTTCGAAGGGTGCACCCTGTTGTGCAGCTGGTGGCTTGCTCTCTGCTGGCTGCCTCTCTCGCAGCGGGCGCTGCCGCTGCACCGCCCCTCCGAGAGGCCATCTCCCCGTGCCGCTCACCTGCAGGCGCAGCAGGCGCCCATGGACATGCAGCAGCAGCAACAACCGCAGCAGCAGCAGCTTGAACAACACTGGCACCAACAGCCGCCAGGGCAGCCTCAACATCAAGAGCAGACGAGCGGCGGCGGCCCTGCTGCGATGGAGACGGAGGCGGCAAGCGGCAGCGGGCCCGGGCCCCCTGGAGGTGCACACAGCGACCACCTGGCAGGGCTGGTGGCCGCGGCAGAGGGCGCCAGCTGCGCCTGCCCTCACTGCGGCGGCGTGGTGGCGGCGGCGCGGTACGAGGTGCATATAGCGGCATGGTGCCCCGCGCTGCACGGCAGCTAGCTGTTGCCCAGGCGCAGCAGCTGTTGTTTGCATGGTGTGAAATGCTCTTCAATTTTTGGCTTGACTGCGATGCAACCGGTGTAGACAACAGCTGGCGGATTTGGATGCAGGCCGCTGATGTGGGCCGGTTGGGCAGCGGCAGCGTGCGGAGGGCTGCGGCAGCGTGCGGCGGGCTGCCAAATGCGTAGCCGACCCCAATGTTCGCCGTTCTCGTCGATTTGGGTCGCGGCTTGCGATGCAACCGACCGTTCACTAGAGCCCTCGCCCCTGCCCCGCGGGACTTGCCGAGTCCATGAGCACCAGGACGCTGCTGCTGGGGCTGGTCGCCCTGGCATTCGTCGCATGCGAGGGAGCTCAGCTCACAGGCGCGCGGCTGCGGAGGCGGGGCGGGGAAAGGCCGCCGCTGCCGCAGGGCGCCGGCGCCACCGCCATCCCCTGCGTGCTGACCAAATCGCATCGCGGGACCGCCACTGAGTTTCCTTGTCCATCTCGCCCTGATGCATGCAGCGGAGCAAATCAAGGCACTGCCTGGCTGCGAAAACGCCGACACACAGACGTATGTCAGCAAGGTGGCGCTGCCGGCCTGCACCAGCTGGCTGCAGACGCCCAAGAACGCTTCATGCCCCGCTGAATGCGATCAGGGCTTGACTGCGGTAAGCGGCGCGGCGCTTGGGGAGCATTGAGCACCGATTAAACTGTGCGAGCAGTCAGCAGGGGAGTGGCAGCCAGGCTTGCGGGCAGGCCGCCAGCGGGCGGTGCAACTTTCCCTCGGACACTAAAGAGCGTACCTGCTCTGGCACCCGCGCAGCTGGGGGAGGCATGCCTGGTGGCAGTGACAACGTACGAGTGGCAGCAGAAGTTCGGAAACGTCCCAGCGAACCTCACCAAAGTCTATGTGTGAGCAAAACACAGCCCGACACGGGCTGGCGTGCTTGCTGCCCCCTGGGGCCTGCTGGCTGCTGCCGCCACTGCTGCTGCCGCCCTGCAACCCACCCCAATGAAGCTCAACAAGCGGCTCTGCTACTCACTCATTACGCTGCTCTGCAGCGACAGCCTGTTGAGCGCGTGCGCCAACGGCACGGCCAGCGGAGTGGATGAAAACCAAGCCACAAGCCTGCTGAAGTACCTCAGCCACCCTTCCTGCAGCTCGGCAGATTTGAAGGTGCGCGGGCTGCATGATGTGGAGCCCTTGTTGCTGCTGCTGCCACTGCCACCGCTGCTGCCCCTGCATGGACGGTGTGCGGCATGAGCATCTGCGCCCAGGAGGCAGCAGCAGCACGTGCGCCTGCTGAGCAAACTATGCGTGTGCGGATGCGTGCAACGACACGCCTGCGAGGGGCAAGTCCGCATCACTTCTCTCCTCGTTCTGTTGCTTGCTTTCAGGGTGCAGTGGAGGCAGACTGCAACGTGGACACGCTGCTCACCGCAATACAGTCGAGCAAGAACTGCTCCGCAGGATGCACGGAATTCATCACCAGTGAGACAGGAAGCAGCTTGGCCTCCCTCAGTTCCTTGGTCCCGTTTGAGCACTGCTGCTACTAGTAGTACAACAGGCTGGGCTGGACTGGCCGGACTGTTGCATGCAGCAGGGGTGCACTTGTGACGAATCAAATGCGCCCAGATTTTGCGTGGTCCATCACTCCTCTGCCTGCTCTTTCGTTGATCCCAAGCAGGCATCGGCGTGGAGTGCCTGGCGGATGCCTTTGTTCAGCTGTTCAACGAAACGCAGCCTGGCATGATGGGCTTCAGCGAGGCCACGATTCGACAGCTGTTGTGAGTACTACCGCCACGATGCGGGCTGTTGGTTGGGTTGGCACGTGGCAAGCGGCGCGGCAGCAAGAGTTACTGCTGCACATGGCAGGGCTCGCTTGGACTAGCCGCGGCAGTCCGTTGAGAGTCATGCCTAACAGCGCTGCACTCACGCTGCTGCAGCAGCTCTGCAGCAAGCTTGCAGGGGGCTTGCTGCGTGTTTCCTGTCTGGCACCGCACTGCAGAACACTGGCTTGCTACGCACCATCCACTTATGCCGCTCCCTTGCAGCCAACAGTTCATGAAGCCGTGCCTCGGTAATGCCACCTCACCCCCGCCCTCGCCAGCCCCTACTGGTGAGACGAGCCGTGCAGCGTGCATCGCCAGCGGCAGAGGCAGCAGCAGGGGAAGTTGCGGCCTGGCCACTGTGCAGCACTTGCTCTAGTGCAGCTGCAACTCGCTTTCGGTTGCTGCAAGCAGCGGCAAGGAGGCCCCGCAAACAGTGAGGAAAACCAAACCCGTCACTTTCCCTGCAGGCTGCCCCGAATCTGGAGGCTGGGCTCGCGACAAGGGCGACAGCGTGTGCGCACGCGTGCTAGCCCAGTGCAAGAAGCAAACCGTGCCCTCGCTTTACCAAGAGCTCTACACTTTTGATGGCCAGGACACCTACTGCTGCCGCTGCCGCACGGGGGTGCAGCTTGGTGGCGCCGCCGGCACATGCCCCGCTGGATGGACCGCCGGCAACCCAAACGCAACCAGCGCCACCGCCGACCCGTGTTGGCAGCTGTCTGCGGGCCCCTGCAAGCAGGCTGGGCAGCGGCAGTTCAGTGCCTCGTACGGGCAGGCCAACTGCTGCGCCTGCAGTGCCGCTGGCGTCGACCCACCGCTGTCCAACTCCTCAACCAACGGCGAGTGTTCTGCCCAGCTTGACGAGATGTGCAACTGTGGGAGCACTGAACTGGCAATGCTGCTTCGATTTGCCAGCCAAGGTGCATAGTGAAGTGCAACCAGCCCTGTTCTGAGATCAGCCTAGCACTGTGCTGCCCACATGTGGTGCAGGCAACGGCACCACCGATGGAACCGGCGGGGGCGGCGGTGGGGGCGGCAGCAACACAGGCGCTGCTGTGGGGGCCGCTGTGGGGGCAGTGGCCGCGGTTGCAGGTGGGTGCGCCGGGTGCGCCCGCTGTGTGTGCTATGTCGCCAGTGTTTGAGTCGCATGGTGGGTTGGGCAGGTACGGTTCATGTGCGTGAGATTCTGGCTCACTGCGGCCTCAGCCAGGCAAAGCGTCACAGCCCGTTTGCCCGCTGCCGCAGTGGTCAGCATTGTGTCATTCCTCCTGTACCGCCGCTGGCGCCGCCGGCAGAGAGCCGTGGACGAAGCAGGCAAGAGCGGCCCTGCTGGGCTGGCGGCGCCGTCCTTTGGCCCCACCGGCAGCGGCGGCAGCGGGTATGGTCTGGGACCTGGCGGCAGCAGCGGGGAGTCTACCAGTCTGTCCTCCCTGCAATCCAAGACGGCTGCAGCTGGGGCGACACTGCCGGTGAGCTTTGAGCTTGATGGTGTGCTTGCGGCGGACCTGAGGGGTTGCTGTTTTTAGGAGGCGGTGCAAGCTCACAGGCTCTGTATTGTGTTGTGCTGCTGCCTGCCTGCCTTCCTGCACCGCTGCCCAAGCCCGCTGCGCTGCCCTGCCTCACGCCCGCTGCGCTGCCCTGCCTGCCTTGCAGTACCTGGGTTTGGCAGGCTCAGCTGGCGGCACCCCTCGCTCAATGCTGCTGCCCCTTACCTCGTCCGCACCCACCACACCCTCCCTGCCCTCCACCTCTCTCAGGCACGCTGCTGCATGGGTTGGGGTGCAGCCTTGCTGCCTGGCACTGCAGGCGCTTGGGGTGCTCATAAGCAAGCTTGCTGTGGCCGCTGGCTGGCACCGGCCCTTTGCGAGAAGGCAGCCACCGAGCTGGGGCCCCGATCTCCCTGCCTGTGCTGCAGGTCTGGTGCATCGGCTGACCTGCCGCCCAGCCTGAGCCGCGACCCGCTCCTGTCGTACCTCAGCTCCCAGGCAAGGCCAGGGCAGGGCCGGGGATATACAGTTGTGTGAAGCTGCCGCGCCTGCTGTAGAGCTGTTGCGCTGACTGCTCTGCACGCGTGCAGGCAGCAATACACTGGATACACCCCCCCATGTGGCTGCAAGTGTGCTCCCAAAAGAACTTGTGCCCCTGCAGGCGGCACCCCGGCCCTCGGGCGCCTCCTCCTCCCCCGGCCTGGCCGGCGTGGATGTGGGGCAGTGGGAGGTGCAGTTCAATGAGCTGCAGATGAAGCGCCTGGCGGGGGAGGGCAGCTTCGGCAAGGTTCGTTCACCGGAACCCGGCTTTTCGGCCTCGGAGGGCCGGTGCTAGGGCGCCTCGGTGGCGGCGGGGGGCAGTCAGTGGCCACTGCTCTCCCTCTCCCAGCGGCGCAGCTCCCTACCTTGCGGCATACTCACAACCCTCTCACAACTGTCTCTGACCTCACCTCAGGTATATCTGGCCTCCTGGTTCGGTACCGAGGTGGCCGTCAAAATCCTGATTGTGGGCCACGTGGCCAACGCCAGCGAGGCACAGCGCGCGCTGAGCATGTCGGCGCCCATCATGCAGCAGCTGCAGGCGGAGGCCTCCCTGCTGGCCAGCCTCAGGTGGGTGAGGGGTCCGCAGCTGCATGCAGCATGCAGCTTGATGCTGCCATGTTGCAGACTGCTGCTGGCTGTAGATGCGCGAGTGGCAGCTTGCCATGCGCAGCGCACTGCCGCCGAAGCATTCGCCGTCGCTCCTGCCAACCCCGCTGCCTGTCCAACCTGAATACTCGCCTCCCTCGCTCCACCTACCCGCCTCCATTTGTTTTTCCATCCCCCAGGCACCCCCAAGTCATTCGCTTCCTGGGCATCTGCCGCGATCCGCCCTGCATTATCACCGAGTTTTGTGCGCGCGGCAGCCTCTGCGACCTCCTGGCCTCTGCTCGCTCCGACCCTGAGGTGGCTGCCCAGCTGACCTGGCGCCGCCGGTTGGCCATGGCAGCAGATGCGGCGGCGGGGATGCTGTACCTGCACTCCCGCTCCTCGCCAGCACCCATCATCCACAGGGGTGCGTTGAGGCAGGGGCTGATGGCTGGAGGGTGGAGACATGAGGCCATGCATGCTGCGGCGGGCCAGCGGGGTGCGCCGCTGCTGTTGCCATGCACCCTTCTAACTGCCAATGGATGTGTCCTGGTCTGATGCGCGCCGCCCTGCAGACCTAAAGAGCCCCAACCTGCTGGTGGACAGTAACTGGGCCGTCAAGGTGGGTGACGGCTAGCCTAGCCGGCGCTGCAGTTTGCAGAGCTGGCCAGCGGTAGGGGCGGCGGCTCTGCCACCCTGACCGCAGTTTGGCACAGACAGCCCGACTGCTGTGACCGTCCGCCCTCCTTGTTTGGGTCTTACTCCCCGCCCCGCTGCCAACCCTGCCGCCTTGCAGGTCACAGGTGAGAGGAGAGAGAGGGGCAGGCGGGGCGGGCAGGCATGCCGGTTGCTTTGCGGTGCTTCAGCATGCGTGCATCAGCACCGCTGCTTGCCCCACACTACGCCACACCACTGGCAGTGGCAGCTGGCAGCGGGCAGCTAGCCGCCAACGTTTGCTTGCTGCTTGTGCCCACTGTTCTCAACTCGAACTCCTGCAGACTTCAACCTCTCCAAGATCCTGGAAGACTCCACCCACTCCACCAGCATGGCAGCTATGAACCCGGTGAGCCTGTGCAAATTATCTGTGCTGTCTGAAACCACAGGAGCAAGCGCCAGCCGGCTGTGCGCTGTGCTGCCGAGCACTGCGCTGCACGGCGGTCCTGCAACGAGCCCGGAAAGCGCTTGGGTGCACCGGGGCGGCCAGCATGCGGCACCTTCTAACTGCAGCAATGCAGCCTTTTGATTGTGTCCCACCCACACCCACCAACCACCCAGCCATCCAACCGCCACTCCACCATGCCGCAGCGCTGGCTGGCTCCCGAGGTCATGCGGGGCGGGCGCGCCACCAAGGCGTCAGGTGGGTGGGGGTGTGGAATGCCTACAGCTCGATTGGCTTGCAGTTTCAGCGCTGGTACGCCCGCTGCGCTGAGCGCACGCCTAAGGCACTGACACGGGGCGGCAGCAGCTTCCCCAGACGGTCGGAACCCGCTGCGGCTGGGCAGATGGCTTGCTGCATGCGGCTGTCTCTTGCTACTGTGTCACATTGCCAACACGCCCCTCCCTTCCCACCCTCCCTGCCCCTCCGTTTGCCGGGCAACAGATGTGTACTCATTTGGGTGAGAGGCGCCCCTCGCAGTCTGTCGCTTGCACTGCAACGTGTGCGCTGAAACTGGATGTAGCATTCTCTGCCCCGAATGTTCCTTACGCCCCGTGCACTCACCTCGCACCCACCGGCCTCCCACCATGTCGCCAGGATTGTGCTGCACGAGCTTTTGACGTGGCAGCTGCCCTTTGGCCCCGCCAACCCCTGGCACCTGGTGGCCCACGTGCTGGCGGGCGGCCGCCTGGACATCCCCCCTCGAGACGCGCTGCCCGGCCCCGACACCGCGCAATTTGGCGGCCTAGAGGGCTACATTGCGCTGATGCAGCAGTGCTGGGCGCAGGCGCAGGAAGAGCGGCCAAACTTCCAACAAGTGGTGCAGGAGCTCAGGTGGGCGGGGTGGGGCGGGCTGTGGGGCTGTCAATTGGCAGCGAACGCGTGGGCAGGTGGGCAGAAAAGGGCCGTGGCAGGTGGGCCACCGTGCCGCAGCTGGCTGCCAACGCGTTGCCATGCAACTGCCGCCACCAGCGCTGCCCGCTGCTGTGGCGCCACCCATGCTCCGCGTGCCATGCAGGGCGCTCCTTGAGCAAGCGCCACCAGATCAGCAGTAACTGCACTGCTTGGTTGGGTCCCGCAGCGGCAATCTGCACAGGCCGTGCTTGCCCAGCCTTGGCTGCAGCTGCCGGTGCGTGGATCCCTCGTTTCCAGAGGCGGGGCGGCGCACAGCCTGACATGCCTCCCTGCAGCCCCGATTACTGTGACGTGCATGCAACTGTTTTTAATGTTTCCTCCGACAGAATTGTGACGAAATCCTCGCAATGAGTCGGCATCAAGGAGCATCAGGGTGTGCGCGCATGTCGCTGCTGCGCTCTGTCCACACACCGCTCATAGGCTCATCACACTATTCTCCCAGCGACAAACCCCTGCGTTCGTCCAGCGCGGATAACCAAAGTCGGCTGAAAACCGCATTGCTAGCTGCTCACGCTCTCCGCGTCCCCCTCATCGGGCCCGTCCACCGGAACTATGCGCGACAAGCTGCTCCTGGGCCTCCTCGCCCTCTCCCTCACCGTCTGTGCCCGCGCACAGTTCGATGGTGCGCCGCGATTGGCGCCAGGGGCCGCTGCACGAGCGCTGGTGACGCCGCCGCTGCGTCGGACTCGGGGGACTCGAGGCCCGCATCGGGACCTGAGGCCAGCAGCATGCCCGCTGTTGCCTCATTACCCCGGGCTGGGCCACCAGCCCGGCTCTCTGAGTTGCCTGCTGCCCACTTCTCATCATCCATGATGGGCTGGCTGCCGGGGTGCTTGCCCCGCCACATGTATGTGCAGGCCCGAGCCTGGACGGCTACACGTGCCTGGGCTCCGACGTGGATGCCATCTTTGATAAGCTGGACCGCCTGGCCAACTGCACCGATTGGAGCTCACGGTCCCCCCTCACCACTGCCTGCCCCGCTGCCTGCAACGCCGCGCTGAAGGAGGCGAGGACGAGCTGCGGCTTGGGCTGCCCAGCTGGGCCTTGTCGACCAGCATGCTGCGCAGCGGCCGGCAGTTCGCTGCGACCCTTGCGCGGGGCTTGCGCGTTATGGACAACTATTGAACAGCTGTGTGCAACCTAACAGCTCTCTTACCCGCCCCTGTTCTCCCAGATTGGCGCCGAGTGCTATGCTACAGTCCTCGAGTATTCCTACGCCTCGCTTGGCACGCCTGTCGGCCCAGAAGTGGCAACCGCATACGTGTGAGTAGATTCAGCAGCCACTCTGCCACCTGAGACGTGCTGTGTGAAGAGGGAAATGCAGGTGCCGCGCGGCCACCTTGTGCCTTGCTTTGAACACGACGGCTGCTGGCCACGGGCCATCCACCCTCCCTACGATCCGCAGCAATGCCATCTTCAGTGCGTGCGAGAATGGTACGCCGATGGACAAGGGGCCAGCGGTCGATCTAATAAAGGCATCCATTTCTGGAATCCCCTCGTGTGCATCTGCCGATGTGGAGGTGAGCATGGAGGGGTGAATAAGAGCGGGGAGCGTGCACTGCAACCGGTGAGCAGCCGTGCGGGCCAGTTAGTGTGGTTGCATACGTGTCAAGCTGTTGCGGAGTGCCACACTCGATGGCTGGAAACCAAACTGCACTTGTGTGCGCAGCAGGCCTGTCGCCGCAGCGCACCGGCTTACTGCAGTGCAGTTGTTGAACGCCACCGCTCGTTCCATGCCTCTCTTCAGGCTGCGCTGTCCAGCGGTTGCAGCAACACAGACCTGTCTACAAGCCTGCTAACCGGGGAGCGCTGTGCGCCAGAGTGCGCTGTCGCACTGAAAGGTGGTTACCACACCTGTACTTGCATTGAAGCGCTGCCTGTTGCGCCTGCCGCTGGGCTCTTGGCGCTGGCCAGGCACTGCTTGGCAGCTGCTCTGTTTGCTGTATGGCACGGAATTGGCGGCTGTGTAAACTGCGCACGCCGGCACTCTTTGACAATGGTAAACTGCTGTCAAGGAATGTGCCAAGTGCGGATTGTGGCTGCTGCTGCTGCTGCAACGGTAGCAGGAGCGCCCACCGCTGCAACTAGTGCTGCCGCAGCTGCGGATCCGTCGGCAAATGCAGCCGCGGGACCGGTGTCCTCTTGCCCCTGCAGCCTACGGAGCGCAATGCGAGATCGACTTGACCCTGGCAATGGTTGAGAAAGTGGAGCCAGGCATGTCGAACACAGCTCGCCCCCTTATGTGAGCCTCTCATGCTCCCCTCCTTGCCTGCCCCTGCTGGCGCCGCTGCCGCTGCCTGCTGGCACTGTTGCTCCGCTGCTGACTCCCAGGGTTGCTGGGCACAGGAGCGCTGTGGTGGAAAAGATGGGCTGCAGCGCAACTGCTGCTGTGCCTCCAACGGCGCTGAATGCGACCTCCTGTACTGCTTCTTCACCGATGCCGCCAGCAGCTACGTCACGTAACACCGTGTTACTGAGCCTTCGGCATCCGCAGATTCTGCAGCAGAGTCAGCACATGCCCAGCCGGCACACTTACCTCACCTGGTGTTATTGCTCTGCACCTCGCTCCCTTGCAGCGAGGGCGTGGTCAACACTTGCGTGGGCACTGCTCGGCGCCTTCTGCAGCAGGGCTCACAGCTGGACGAGGTGAGGTTGGTCAGCCGAGGCTGTGCAGCCGTGGCCGGCAGGTTGCATCGCTGGCATGGCATGGCTTGCCACATGCAGGCGCAGCGGTGTCCATGGTTCACGCTGCAGCATGATTGTGCTCCCTGCCCGGCCCCTGCTGCAGGCTGTGCGGGCTGTGAAGGCAACGCTTGCCCGTGCCACCCTCGTGGGTGCCTTCGCCTGAGCCAGCTGGTGTTCTTTGAGTAGCAATTCAGCTCCCATTGTGTGAGCTTTGGATGGCATTCATCGCCGCCAGGGCCGGGTAGTCCGCCCCACCCGCCCCGCATCGCACTTGGACCTCTGCCATTGCGCAGCACGCAACCACTACTGTACAAGTCTACAGCTTGAATGCAGTTGCCCAGCAGCATCATGTTGCCACCATGACAGTTGGCAACGCCTCCAGTTTCTGCCCAGCATGCATAACAACTCGTTGTTCAGCTCGAGTCCATGGCTTGCGCAAGGATTGCCTTTGTTGTTGCCTTATTCACAGATACCTCGTGCTGCTCTCACGTCCCATGTTGGTTGATTCATTCCCGCTGTAAACCACTGATGCTGACATAACTGCTAGGAAATGACGCACACATTTCCTGCATGACATAACAGGTTGATGCATAACAGGTTGATGTGTACGCATGCCGCCGCCGCTGCCGCCGCCGCTGCCGCCCAGCACAGCACGCTCAAGACGGGCAAGGGAGGACCGCAACCCTACGTTCGCGCTGTTGGTATTCCTTCAGACGTCCCCTTTACCACCAATCCGAGCCGCAATTGCCCACTGGCCCTGCCCCTCCACCGGCCGAAACACCATGCGCGCTGACAGGCTGCTGCTGGGGCTGATCGGCCTCGCCCTCGTGGCTTGTGCCCGCGCGCAGTTCACCGGTGAGTGCAGCCAGGCCTCAAGCGTTGGGTGCAGCGGCGTCCGCCGCCGCAGGCGGCACGCGGGGGGAACCCGCCGCACCACAGCCACTGCGGTGCATATGGGAGTGTGGAAGCTGCATGCACACTGTGCGGGGAGGCTTCCGTGACCGCATTCTGCCTGGCACCAATCACTCTGGGTCACATTCAGTTAGTTCGGACACCTGTGGATTCAGACTGGCATGGTCGCCCCTGGGTCCCGCCCCACCCGTGCCGCAGCTGCCGACCTGACGCGGCTGCCTGCTTGCCAGGACGCGGATGCCGACACGTTTGTTTCAAAGCTGGGCCTCATGTCCACCTGCAGCAGCTGGTTCAACGCTGCTTCCGCCTCCAGCTGCCCAGCTGACTGCACTGTGGCGCTGGAAGCGGTGGGTGCGCTAGGGCTTCAGAACGCTCTGGAACCCCGTGTTCCCGTGGCTGCCCCACTGCTGGCACGCTCTCTGTGGGAACCGCCGGTTTGCAGCAGCCATGCATGCATGCACCAGAGGGTGTATTCCCTTTTTCCCGCACCCACTGCAAGCCTCCCCGCCCTGTGTGCCTGGCAGATTGGAGAGGAGTGCTTCGCCGCGTTCATGGCGTGGCAGTACGAGTATCTGGGCATGCCCATTGACACAGAGGTGGCACAGGCGTACGCGTGAGTCACAGGCCTACCTTAGCCGCGGTCGGTTTGCTAGCACTGTGTAGCCCTCAGCCTGCATGCCGCCACTGGTCAGGAGCCCCAACTTGGGATTGAATCACTGGGCCTTCCTTTCGGGCCTGGGCCCTCGCAGCAACGCCACCTTCAATGCATGCGAGACCGGGACACCCAACGCCCTGGAGGCCGAGGCGGCACTCTATGAGGCTGCATACTCCAAGTTCCCTTCGTGCGCCTCCGCAGACTATGAGGTGACGCAAACAGCAGGGGTGGCATGGCGGTCGGTAAAGGTGCTTAGCGGTTAAAGGAGAAGCCAGCCGGTGTGCGTGCGGAAGGGATGCCACCGGAATTGTCAACGGACAGCAACAATGCCGAGCGACGACTGAGGGGCAGCAGCCAACCTGCGGCATTGGTCGTCAAAGCACACTCTGGTTGGAAGGCTAGAATGGCGCCACTGGCATGCGACGGCCCGCCCCAAGGCCTGCCCCTTGGCGAGCCACTGGCCTCGTCCCCTCTTCCGACACCGCTTGCAGGCCGCCTTGTCTACCGGCTGCACTACCTCATCCATTGCCAGCAGCCTGTCGGGTGGAGGCAGCTGCTCAACCGCATGCGCCACTGCGATCAAAGGCAAGCGGTGTGGTACAGCTCCGCTCCAAGCAATGGCTAGGTGGTCACGTGGACGTGGTGCACCCTGCAGCTGCCCTTGTACTTGCAGTGGAGAGCGTGGCTCAGCCCACCTCCCCCACCACGAGCAACTGCGCCCGTTGTTCGGCATTCGGGCAGCGGCAGTGTGTGCCTACGCTTACAGAGCGCGTGCTTTGCCATCTGCGGCTGCATGCAGCGTACGGAGCGCAGTGCCAGATTGATGTGATCATGGGTATGCTTGAAAAAGTGGACCCGAGCATGGCAAGCTCGCTCCGGCCCCAAGTGTGAGCCTCGCATAAATTAACGTTGGGAGTCACCAGGGCTGGTGGCTCCAGGCTCTGACCGCCGCCGCTGCCGCTGTGTGGGCTGCTAAGTGTGGCCGCCGCCGCTGCCGCTGCCGCTACCTCAGCGACTGCTGAGCTGTCCAATGCCTGCCGCGGCTGCTACCGTGCCGCCACTGCCGCTGAGCAGCAGCTGCTCGTGCTTGGATGGCAACATGGCGCATGGCTGCACGGCGCATGGCAGACGGTCACGCTACGTTGCTCACTTGGCTGCACGTACTCGCCTGCCTGCCTGCCTGCAGGGAAAGCCTGGTCAACCAATGCATTGGAAGCACTCGGCGCCTGCTGCGCGAGAATGGCGCCCAGCTGGACCAGGTGGGGCATGGGTGGCGAGGTGCTGACCAGTGTGATTGTACCGCCTCCCAGCCGCTGCTCTCACAGAAATGCCGAAAGGCGCTCAGATGCCGCTGTGAAGGCTTTCTGTGGCTAAGTACTGCTCTACCGCCTGGCACTGCAGGTGGGTCAGACTGTGCTGGCCGCCCTGGCTCGTGCCATCCCTCTGGCCGGATTCGTGTGAGGGGCACATGACCCGTGCATGTCGCACTGGCGGGCAAACCGCTGCGACCCGGTGAGTGGCTGGCCATCAGCCACTGGGCTGCGGCTGCACAACCAATTTGGCCGGTGATCGGTGCACAGTGGCCCTTCGCCATGGCTGGAATGGCGTGGCATGCAAGCCTGGCAGCTGCCGTGAGGCGCCGCTGCAGCCCACGTGTTTGGCGTTACCCGCCACCACTTGCACGTGTCCTGCTAGCTGCTCCACTGGTTTGCAGCTGGGCTGCTTGACTGGGGACAGCCCACCACCTTGCAATACCCCTGATGCCTTTGACTGGGGTTACCTTCCTGGGATCAGCATACGCTGGGCATTCCTGCTGTTGCTATCTGGTCCCGCTGGCACCTGATTCAGCCTGCGTTCCCACAGCATGCACAGCAGCCCCTCTTCTTCGAGCAGGCCAAGTGGCACCGGCCCAGCCTGGCTCCCTGTTCTGATTGCAGACACACCATCTTTCACATCTTTGAACCACATGTAATTTTGCACACGGGCCGGGCTGCCTCTGCCGCTGTTCACACGCCGCCGCCGTTTCGCGCCGCCGCCGCCGCCGCTGCCGCGCAAATGGTATCTCAGGGTGGCATACGTAGGGTGGGCCGACTTGTTCATTGGTGCACTGTTACATCACAGATTAGCAGCGGTCTCATGGACTCTCCTGACCAGGCATGAACTGTCTTCATTGCTTCTCCAGCTGGAGAGCGCTCCTCGTTGCTTCTCTTGCTGCCCCTGGCGGCCCGCGACTCCGAAAAGAGCGGCTCCAGGAGCGGCTCCAGGCCACACGATACCCGCAGCTGGGCGTGCACCGCTCCTCCTCGGCAACCTCGTAGAAAGTACTGGGAGCGAGAGGCTGAGTGGCTCGGCATTCACACCGCTTGATGTGGCATGCCCACTGCAAGGCAGAAGGGGGAGCAGCAGATGGATGGGTGGACAGCATGCGGCGCTGCTCGCACGCTGCGCTGTCTGGAGGGCATGATCGGGCCCCGGCGTGCGGCTGATCCCGCCCGCTGTCCCCCCCCC
>VIYQ01005338.1:0-12571 GCA_009928355.1 Chlorella sp. CH2018 | reverse complement strand
TTTAGGGAAAAAAAGGATAAAAAACCAAACAATAAAAAACCAAAAAAAAAAAAGGAAAAGGCATTGTTGCCACTTGCCTGCGCAGGTGTGCTACTACCGAGACAAGAACAGCATCAACAAGTTCCAGCTGGCCAAGGTCACGGCGGCAGGCGTGACCATCAGTGGTGCGCTAGAGCAGGGGTGCATGGCCAGCACGAGGTGGTGTCGCAGTTGGGGGTGGGGTGTGCAGGGCAACACTGCGTGGTGTGGGGCTCCACAGACGCAGTCCTGCGTTGTTTCATTGCATGGCTACCCAGCAACGGCGCTTGGCTGTGTTGGGGCCACCCCCCAGCTCCAGCATCCTCACCCACCCCGCCCTTCAACTGCCTGCAGAGCCGTTTGCGCTGGAGACGGACTGGAACTACAAGCTGTTTGCCAACCCGGCGGCCAACGCACCCGGCACGTGGTAGAGCACACACCTCTCTTTGGAGCAGAATGGCACATCGCTGCATGGCCCAACTGCCCCTTGTAACGTAACGCCCAGGGCTCACTTGTAAAATTTGCAGAGCATAAGCAAGAGACGATTCAAAGAGACAGAAGTTTGGGCACAGTGCAGGGGGCAGGCTGCGCCAGGGCTACCTGTGTGCCCAGAACGCCACGCATGCTGCCCTCACGACTCCTTCTTGCTGTCAGCGCCGCTGGCGGCCGCGTCCTGCGCCTGCGCCTGCGCCTTAGCCTCCTCCTTCTGCTCGTGATGCTCTTTCTCGTGCCAGTGGAACAGAGCACCCGCCTCGCCGCGCACCACTGCAGGGCCACGAGGCAGGACACAGGGCACAAAAAATTGCAGCAGTGCTGGAGCAGCATGCCCAGCCTTGCAGACACCCCAACCAAACAGCCCCTTGCCACTCACAGGCATGGGCAAATGTTGCGCCAAGCACGCCCGGCACAATGTACAGCAGCGCCGGCTGGGCAGCCTGCACACCAAGGAGAGAGAGTTTTTTCACAAGCTGAGGGCCAGGGCAGGATGGCAGGGCGTAGCATACAGACTAGACCATTTTGCGTGTGAAAAGGAAGCTGTGTTGGCTCACCTTGAAGACGTTCATCACCACAATCGTGGCCACCAGGCCCGCCGCATAGCCGGCAAACGCGCTGCAGGCAGGCAGAGGGCAGCAAGAAAATACTTTGCAGAGAGCTTCCTGAGCCTGTGTCTGACAGATGGCACAAACCATGCAAAAAAAGCCACATCGTATGCTGCATCCCAACCAGCGCAAGGCCCCACCCGCTCCGCCCCCTGTCCGCGCCTGTAGAAGTAGCGTGCGCGCTGCGCAGCATGTGCCACATCGTAGCGCAGCACGATTGCCACAAAGATGCCCGGGATGACAATGTCACCCAGGCCCAGCATCGAGAACTGCGCCTTGCCGTCCACTGCGCATTGTGATGAAGCGGCGGCAGTGGATGAGTCACTTTTCATTGAAGACTATGGCGTGAAAAGAAACAGCAGGCAGGCATAGCAACCAGTGCAGAGCGCGACTGGAGCTTGCATGAACAGGCGGCTCTGAAACCGCAGTGCAAGGCGGCCTCGCACGTACCCGGCGCATCCCAGGGGCGGGGGAACAGCAGCTTGATGGGCGCCTCAAAGTTCTTGGCCACCGACACCATGACTGGGGTGGCAAACACCCAGAAGATGTCTGTACCAGGGGAGGCGGCAAGCTGAGGGGTGTTTAAGGGGTGCAAAAGTCAGCATCATACTTGTTGCCCCTCAGTCAGCGCGATTGCTGGAGTGCCGGGCAGCACCCCGCCCAGCCATGCAGCAGCAGCATGGCACACTGCACGTAAAGCGCACCATAGAAGAAGAGGCCGCAGAGCAGGATGACGCCATTCTGTACCGCGCCCAGCGAAAGGTGCTCAATGCCTTGCAGGCTGCAGGGCACAAAACAAACACGCAAGCAGCCAAGTTGATTAATAGGTTGCGTGTTTACATTGCTTGCGACATCACAGCCATGGTGAGCGCCGGGGCAGCGGGAGTGACTGATGGTTGCTTACTAGCCACCCCGTAACTACATACATGTAAAAAGAAAGAAAGCCATTCAGAACCACGTTTACCGGATCGCACCTGAAGGCCATGCCCAGCACGTTGTTGGCGAACCAGTGCTTGCGGCGGTAGTACCACAGGCAGAAGATGGAGGTGGGCGCCGCCAGCAGCAGCTCCAGTGGCGTGAAGCTGAACTCCAGGCCCTCCTGCCCACAGCGCGGCGTGGCGAATGTTTAGGGCACATCAGCGCGGCGCAGCACATGCTGTGAACAAGCGTTTACGAGGAGGTCCAGGCTGCTTCTGTGCTTTTGTTATACAGTTGACGTCCACGCTCCAGCAGCACTTGATGGCAGCAGCAGCAGCACGCATGCACAGGGAGGAGCAACCGGCCCGGCCGCCCACCCGTCTGCCCGCCCACCTTGAGCACCACCGGCAGCTTGGGCAGGCGGATCTCCAGCTCGTGCTCGCTCCACCAGTCGCTGAAGTAGCGGGCCGCCGCCGGCTCCACGCACGCCACCACCGCCAGCATGCCCAGGAACACAAAGTAGGCTGTGGCGGGTGTGGATGGGGAGGGCCAGGAGGGGAGGAGGTGCGCAAGTGGGCATGTACAGGCACCTGGGGTCGGACAGCTGTACAGGCACCTGGGGTCGGACAGCTGCAGGCTGCAACCCACTGCTGCAGTAACGCAGCGGCCAGACGGGCCTGCCGCTAAGCATGCCGCCTCGGTTGTCGGCACAGCACCGTAGCTACGCACAGGAAGCGCTGCAGCCGCCACGTGCCCAAGCCTGGTTGCAGACGCACACTGGCTTGCGCACTCTGCACTGGAGATGCACACTGGCTGGCACACACCCCACTGCCCTGCACTGCCACTCACCCGACAGGATGGCGTTCACAATGTCCTTGGGCAGGAACTTGAAGGCCAGGAACAGCGACAGCAGGACCACGGACCCCACGATGGGGAACTTCATGGCGTCCTGCATACAGGCAGCACATGGGTGGAGGGCGCGGGCAGCAGCTCAGGGGGATGAGGGCCAACAAGCAGCAGCAGCAGGCGCGGCAAGTATGGGGTGCGATGTGGTGTGTTGCAGGTGGGGACCATGCAAGGTGGAGCCATCTTGAAGCCGCTTGTGTCCCACCTTCTTAGTCATCGCCTCTGGAGGCGGCTCCGGCTTGACGGAGCGCCAGCAGCCCACAAGCACCTGGGGGCAGTGGATGCACGCGGCAGGGAGCGGATTGAGCGGGTCGAGCGGGAGCACAGGCAGGAGAGTCGTGCCACCAGCGGCAGCACAGCCCCGCCGCATTTCAGCGACAGACTCTCCTTTGCCTGTCTCACCGTGAGAACTGCCGTGATCACAATGTTGGCGTTGGTGGGCACCGGCAGCACGAGGGGCGCCACAGCCAGCGCGGCCAGCGCTGCGTGCGCGAGCGGCGCTTGCAGCACCGGGTGCTGCGCGGTGGGGCTCATGGCGCGTCCACCAGGCGGCACACCCTGCTAGCACATGTGGCATGCGGACACCAGTGTTAGCAGACACAACAAGCGCATGGACAACAGGCGAATGGGCAGAGGCTCCGGCCCCGCCGGCGGTGGCGGCAGCCGGCGGCGGCAGAGCAAGTACAGCGCGTGGCGGGGCACCAGCAGCCTAGATCTTGGCAGCCGAGCTTACAGCAGCAGCGGCCCGAGCAGAGGGGCTTTCAGTTGGCGCGCTGGAGCTGCGGCTGCTCAGGCACGGCGGGAGCCCTTTGCAGCGATCGAAGGCTTGCAGCCTGATCTGCACAAGGCTGGGACGCTTGCTGGGGGCGATCAGAGAGCTTCGTTCAGCTGCATGGGAAGCGCGGTGAAAAATTGCGAGCCCAGTTCACATGAGCGCAGGGGCGAGCCCCAGAACACCGTGGATCGTCTGATCAGCGTTGATGCAGGCCGTCCCGCAAGGGCCCGAGCTTTGCCGCGTGCAAGGGCTCTTGCAAGCCTCCCTGGCAGCCAACGTGTGAGAAGGATGCACCAAATGGTGCGAAGCAAAATGACAGGCATGAATGACAGCAGTGGTGGCGGCACTGGCGGCGGCAGTGTTGCCGGTTGGCTGCAGCTGCCTGTTCGCAACAGGCACAAGCATTAATTTTTGCTGCTGCCACAGCAGCACGATCAACACATCCACGGCTTCAAAATGTTGCAGCCTGGCGGAGTGTCAGCAGCTACATGCCTGCAGCTTGCGTGCCTCCGCAATGCCCTGGGCTGGGCAGACATGTGCAGCCAGCGCGTCGTGCTTCGCGTGGGCCTGCCACACCCCATCAACTCGCTACCGTCCTCCCTTTCCTGGTCGGCGGTTATGTTACATGCTTGGGTACACGTGGCAGCTCAGTGATCAGTAGATGGATGTTCCTTGCTCAGTAGATGGCCACCGACAGGAAGTCGCCAGTCTGCAAAGGCAGAAGGAGCAGCACACCTTCACATTTTGAGCTGGTGGGGGCCACAGGCCACAGATGCAAAATGGCGGCAGTCTTTTGATGGCCGCAAGCAACTGCATCTGGCAAGCATCTGGCACGCCGCATATGCGCTCCCAGCTTACCAAAAGAACATGGCGCAGCTGCGACAGAGCACACCGCCAAGCAGCACGGGCCCCCCACCGCCACGCAGCCACCACGCACCTGGAAGTTGAGCTGCTTCAGCGTTTTCGAGTCGTCCTCGCCCAGCCGCGTTGAGTGCACCGCGCCCACCTGCACGGGGGTGGGGGCCGCAAGACAATGCACAAATGATTGCAGAGCGGAATCCCCACCCCAGCAGCACAAACAGAGCACTGCCTGACTCATCGCGCGCATGTCAACCTGCAGGCAGCACTGGCTCTCGCGCGCCTCCCAGCAGCGCGCCCCTACCTGCCGCATCACGTTCTTGCCGCGCCGGTCGGGGTAGATGAAGGCGAAGCTGATCCGCGCCATGGGCCGCCGCGCCGCCGGCTGCACCTCCTTCACAAGGTCGCTCAGCTCACTGCAAGGCATACAGGCGTGGTGGGGTCAAGCACACCCACGTTTCAGCGAGGATGCAACAACAGTCACAAGCCACGGCGTAACGTTTGACACCAGTTGCGGCGCATCATCAGCGGAACCATGAACATCACCACCAGCAGCACTGCCACCACAAGCAAGCAGCGGCAGAGCCAGCCCTCTTTCGCACGCTGCACCTCTGCTGCGCCGTCTCACCGCAGCGTGGCGTCCATCCATGTGTACACCTGCACCTCATCCTTGGGCTCGTCGCCGCGCCGCGCAAAGTCCTCCAGCTGGTGGTGTGCGCCCAGGCGCGGGAACACGCGCAGCAGCAGCGGGCACACCTGCACAGGACGAGGGCGGGTGATGGGAGGCGGCAGCATGGGTTCTGGCAGCGGTGCATCCAAGAAGCCCTGGCTATGAGGGCAGCATGAGGCAACAAGCGTGGGCATCATCCATCATCACCAAGTTCGGCCGCTGCCCAGTGTGGTGCGGGCCCGGCTAGGGGCCCCGCCCATGACAGCCCACTCGCCACCTGCAGCAGCCCAGCCTCACCTTCTCGCGGTCAATGGCTGGCTCCTTCTGCACCGCCACCACTCCAGAGCGCACAGCAGGGCCCGGCATGTCGAGGGGCGGCCCGCCGTAGCCCGGCGGCGGCGGCCCCAGCCGGCGGTCGTCAAACCCGCCACGCCCAAAGTCTGGGGGCGGCGGCCCCCGCCTATCATAGCCGTAGTCCGGTGGTGGACCCCGGCGGTCAAAGTCCCGTCGGTACATTGCTGCAATAGGGGTTTACCGCGGCGGAAATGGGTGATGGGCGGCGGCGGCGGCGACGGCGGCGGCGGCGGTGCTGCTGTGCACGGGAGGCGCGGCGGTGCAGCGGCGCATCTCACGCCCCGCACCTTGCACGGCGGCTGTGCACCGGCGGCGGGGCCTGCAGGGCGCGCTGGCTTCGAGCGGGTCGGGCGGGAAGCGGCGGTGGCGGCTGACGGCTGGCCTGATGACGCGTAATTGACCCGATTGTACGTTGGCGGCAGGCGGCAGCGCGATCAACACCAGGGGCCGACTGCATGGGGCTGCATGAGAATGGCGCGCACTCCCAGCCTCCGGGTTGAATTACAAGAAGGGTCGCCCCCCGCACTTGGCACATTCTCTAGGGCAAGAGCAGCCAAGTCTGGGTAGGGTGCACGGCTGCCCATCCAAGCAATTTTTGGCAACACAAGGAGGGGTTGAATGAAAAGACCTGGACCGACCCCTGGCCCAGGCCCTCTTGCTTGGCCCCCATGGGCAGCCGCACGGCAAGGCCTGCGGAACTCAACAGGTTGAGCTGCGCCAGCTGGGGCGCCGGCCTGCCGCTACTGGCGGCCTGCTCCTCCAAATTCCCCCCAACCGCTGGACTTCGGGCCGCAACGAGGGAGTACGATGGAGGCAGTAAGGTGCGAGGGGGACTGGGGCCGCGGTGAGCGGTGTGCAAAACGGCAGGTGCAGAGGGGTGCTGTGGGAGAGGTGTGGCAAAGGGGTGCAGGAAAAAAGCCGGCCCCGGTCCACTGCGCTGCCACCCACGCTGCGCTGTCCTTGCCGCCCAGTCATCGGCTCGCCGCCCCCAGCCTGCGCTGGGCGGTGCAGCGGCCGCTGCCGGCCATGGTGGCGTCTTGCGCGCCCTCGAGGGGCTGCTACGAGATCTTTCATGGGTGGAGCCTGCGGGAGGGGCGGGAGGGGCAGAGGTGGGGAGGGTTGGTGCTCGTGCGCGTGTTGTTGCAGCAGAGTTTGGAAGCGCTGCTGCTGCCGCAGTTCCTGGCTGGTGCCTCCCCACTGCTTGCTTCACTGAGCAGCCTAGCACACTACTCTGCTGCGCGCGTCGCCACGTTTCTCATTCGCCTTGCCGCGTTTCTCGTCGCAAGCCGCCCCTGCTGCGCTTGGCTGCCCCATGCCCAGCCACCACCCTCACTCACTCGGGAGGCCACCACAAGCTCGACAGAGGTTGCTCCGCTGTCCATCCCTGCAACAGAGATGGGCAGGATGAGGGGCAGGGCAGGGAGATGTGAGAAGGTGGCGAGGGGCAGGGAAGCTGGGCAGGCAGCCGCCCGCCAGGATGGCTGCCGGCAGCACCGCCGAGCGGCAGCGGCGAGCTTTGCTGGTCGCTGCACGCCTGCCTGGCACACCGCTAGCAGCACTGCGGCTGGCAGGCCGCCCCAGGCAGACAGGAATCGCTCTGGGCGCAGCTGGGGTGCTGACGCTGGGGTGCTGGAGCGGCTGGGAGGCGGCAGGGAGCCCTGGAGGGCACCAGAGGCCCCAGCAGCGCAGTGCAGTGTGCAGGCAGGGGCTGGGCTGGCTGCCGAGGCACTCTGGCGTTCACCAGGCAGGGGAGCAGCGCTTTAGCAGCGCCGCGGCCGCTCGTTGTCGCCATCAGACGTCGCCGACATCGTGAGGGCGCTCAAGGAGCGGTGAAAAGGGTCGGATCAGGCAAGCTGCTGGCCTGTTGTGGCGGGCGCCCGCCACGCTGCGCACGCCGGCGCAAGTAGGGTTCAGCCCTCCCGAGCTGCTCAATTCATCGGGTGGATCGCCCCCTGCGCATGCACACTGGCTTCTCGCCCCCGATCAGCCAGCAGCAGGCCCACAAATGAACAAATGCAAATTTTGGTGCGGAGCCCCTGGCGCTGCTGCCACCTTCATTGCTTTCTGATCGTGCCGTATGTGCGTCTGACAGCCTCCCGGCGCGGCGGAGCATGCGCAGGTTTTCTGCAACAACTCTCTTTGTTTTTGGGCTTTGACGAAACTCCATGGTCAGAAGCCCATATGAGTTTCATACCAGGGCCCTTCAATGCTGACAGCCGCTGGACTTGGCAGAGCGCATGATGAAGCAAGCCGCTTTCAACTGTTACTTTGAACAAGCGCGTGCAGTCAGCTAATTTACACTGTGGCAGACAGTAGTCAGTCATGGAGTGTCATTCTTTAGAATCCTGTCAGGAAAACTGGGCCTGCTGCTCCACTGCCTGCGCCGTCTGCAGCTTGGCCAGCAGCGCCTGCGCTCACAGGCGGGGCGCGTGATCGGGTCAGGACTGGAGGTGGCACAGCCCCCACCATCGTGCGCCGCAGTAGTTCCACGCCTGCTGCCGAACCAGCCCACTGCATTCCAGCCTGTCCACCCCTCCCTTGCCTGGATCTTTGCGTCCTTTAGCCGCACCAGCTGCTCCAGCTTTCCAACCTTGGTCTCCAGAATCTGCACACACACTCATGGGCATTTGAGGTGCAGGCGTGAGGCCGCGGCTGTTGCGCGACAGGCAGAGGCACAATGGTCAGCGTCAGCTGCCGGGCAGACAGCATCGCTCAGCCGCAGCCCCTGTTGCCCTGCCCACCTGACCCAGCCATCCCACCCCCATCACACCTGGTTGGTCTCCCGCAGCTCCTCCAGCTGCGCCTCCTTGTCCGCCAGGCTGGCAGCCAGCGCCTGATCCAGCGTGGGGAAGGCGGCAGGCACGCCGCCCGCCGCGCCGGCTACCAGCAGCTTGGCGGGCACCTCGGCCGCCAGGCGCACCGCCGCGATGCGGTCCGCCGCCGCGTCGACTGCCGCAGGGCTGGCTGCCGCAAAGCGTGCTGGCGACCCTGGTTGGCTAGTGCTGGTGGCTGCAGCGGCCCCTGCTGCAGGGGCGCCGCCCCGGCCGCCGCCCTCCTGGAAGCGGGCCATCTTGGCGCGCACCAGCTTGAGCACGCGCTCAATGGCGCCCGCCTCGGCATTGGCCACTGCCTCCTGCTGCTCGCGCGCCAGGGCAAAGCCCATGCGCCGGAACACCTGCGGGGTGGATTCATGGGACGAGCAGGGGAGGAAGCAGTGATGAGGCTCAGCAGGCAGGAAGCAGTGACTAGGCTCAGCAGGCATCAGAGCGCCATGGGTTGTTCGTGGGGCTGCGCATACTTCCAGACACCGTGAGCAGGACCCCACCCCAGCCTGCAAGCAGGCCGGCCGCGAGCTGCTGCCCACCTTTTGGTTCAGCGTGGTCCAGTTGTACATCTTCTGCACCGAGTTGTGTGCCGGCGAGTAGTTGTGCAGCTCCACCAGCTTGGGGAAGTAGTGGTGCACAATTTCGGCGAGGGCCACTGCACGGCGCGGCGGGCGGGGGGAGGGTAGTGCATGCGGTGGATGCAGCATTGTGGGCTCGACAACGCAGCAAATGCAGGCTGGAGTGAGCTTTGACAGTACTCGGCCATCCAACCGGCCGCTCGAGTCGTCCAACAGCTGGCATGTGGCACTGCTGCGAGCAGAGGCCGGCCGGCTCCCGCCCTGGCCCCGCGCTCACCGCCGTCGGCAAAGTCGCGGGCGATGTTCTTCTTAGGGCGTGACAGCGGCACCGAGTCCACCCACTCGTACAGGGCCTGCAGCTCCTGCAGACATGTGTAGGACGCGGCGGGGAGGTTGCTTGCGACTGTGCAATCACCGCCGCCGCTGCCGCCGCCGCTGCTGCCACCGACGCAGTGGCCAGCTGTGCGGTAGGTATCGCCTGCTGGCGCCGTGCCTGCCGCCTCACCTCTTCGGTGCATTCGGGCAGCGCCATGATGGCGCGGGTGCGTCAGAAACTCAATAACTCAAACGCCAAGCTTTGACTGGTCGGTTGCCAGCAGCGGCCGCTTGATGGATTTTTGCGTGCTGCTGGGATGCTGCAGGCGCAGCAATGGGGCTTTGAGGGGTTTCCAGGCCTGCATTTGTTTCATGCGTGTTGGACCAGTTGGGGCTGGCCAATTGACCAGCGGTGCTTGTTTGGTATCCCTGACACGATCGAAACCAGTGCGTGGCACCAAAATGCAGCTCCCTGCTGCCAAAGCCGCCTCCGCCCCGGCCGCCCCCGCGCTTGCATGCCGGCCCGCTCGCCCCTTTGCGGTCTGGCATGCCCGGCAACGCGCAGGCACTCGCGTGGCCGCCGGCAAACAGCCTGACAGCGGCTACTTCTCAGAGGCCGACCCCTCTGGTGCGCGCTGCAGGCTCTGGTGCTCAGGCATTGCTTGCGTGCCTCAAGCATCACATTTGGGTGGCTGCAGAGCCTGCACTGCGGACCCCTCTGCAGCTGGCGCCGCCGCTGCCGCCAGCGCCTTGCGTGCCCGACCCCCGCCCCTGCATGCCCCGTCCGCTGTGCAGCCGAGGTGCTCCCCGTCAAGAGCGGGCTGTCGGGGGATGTGACCAAGCGTGGCGGCCGCTGGGAGTCAGACTTCATCTGGAACAAGGTGCGGGGGAGGGCAGAAGAACAACTCAGTCGAGGTGATGCTGCCGCTTGCCTGCACCAATGCGCCCCGCCCTTGCACCCACCCCACTGTCCATGCGTACCTGGGCAACCTGCAGGACTGGGCCAAGCAGCTGGACTATGAGGAGTCGCTGCGGCGCCAGCAGCAGGAGGGCCAGCAGCAGCAGCAGCAGCAGCAGCAGCAGCAGGCCGGCGGCGCGCAGCAGGCGGGCAAGCCGGACGGGGGCGGCAACAAGGGCTTCCTCAGCCTGACCAGCCGCGTGGACCTGAACAGCATGGATGTGGACCTGTCGGAGCAGCTGCGGGTGCGCAAGCGCAGCGCCGAAGAGGCCTCCTCCTCCTCCACGCAGCCGCGGCCAGCGGCGCGGCGGCCGCCCGTCAAGTACGGCTCTGTGCCGCCCACGCGCGTGGAACAGCGCTCCTGGGAGCGCAGCGGCAAGTACAGCCGCAAGGTGGTGGCGGTGGCGCCCGTCAACGAGGCGGAGCAGGTGGGCGGGCACTTCTGCGCCGGGGTGCAGGCGTGCAGCCAACCCAGCCCAGAGCTGCGGGGTGGCTTCGCCTCACGGATGCGGAGCTGCAGCCATGCTGTCGTGCTGTGGCGCTGCTGCAATGCCCCGTGCATCACCCTGTGTGCTGCTGATGACCCTGTTCTTGCAGGATGCACTGGCTGCCAAGGTGGCTGCAGAGCGGCAGCGGTACGAGGAGCTGAAGGCGGAGCTGCAGGCCTGGGCCGCCGGCCTCACCGTGGTCTGCCTGGCTGCCACCTTTGCATTCTATGGCAGGTGCGCCAGGGACCCCGAGTGCCCTGTGTTGGCATGGTTGCAAAGCTCTGCTTGAGCGTTTGAGCTCGCCCAGCAAGCTACTGCTGCGCTCGGCAGACTAGCGCGCTGCATAACTGGGCACTTGCGTGCCATGGCCTGTGCTGCCTGACGGCCCCCACCGCATCCCGAGTAACCAATTGCCCGTCAGTGCTTGCCTCTGCTCAGGGACGTGGCTGCCAGCTACGGCGTGGGCGCGCTGGGCGGCCTGGTGTACCTGCGCCTGCTCAACCGCAGCGTGGACAGCGTGGGCGGCGGCCTCGGCGGCGCGCTGGGCCAGCCGCGCCTGCTGATCCCAGTGATCCTGGCGCTCGGGTACAACAGGTGCGTGTGCGGGGCGGGTGAGATGGAGTTTGTGGGCACGCGCGAGGGGCATGGTAGCTGCGCAGGAGTACCTGCCAACCCCTCTCGTGCCCTGCTGTGCAGGTTCAACACGCTGGTGGGCGAGGAGACGGGGCTGACGCTGCAGCTGCTGCCCATCCTGCTGGGCTTCTTCACCTACAAGGGTGCGGTCATCGCCAAGCAGAGCCTGGTGCTGTTTGGCGAGCTGACGGGCCGGCAGCAGGCGGGGGGCAGCAGCGAGGGCGGCCCCGAGGCAGCAGCTGACGGCGGTGCCAGCCCCGAGCTGGATGTCGCGTCGGTGGACCGCGCATTCAGGAAGAAGATGCTCAACGAGCTGTGATGCGTTGCGCCACCATGCGTCCACTATTGTACGACCCTCGTAGTGTATTCATTGTATATAAGCCCTCCCAGTCACTAGTCATCGTGGCACAAATCGACGGAAAGCCACTAGTGCACGCGAGACGCCACTCTAGGTGATCTCGAACTCCCTTCGACTCGGGGCTAGCCAACACAGGCCACCCGCTGCAGTCTGCTTCACAGGGCGCTTGTTTCCTACCCTCAACAGATGCAACGGGTTTGCCCAGGGTTGCGGCCCCACATAGAGGCAAAATTGCAGCCATGGAACCGAAAGGGCGGAGGGCTGGGGCGGTTGGCTTCCGCCAGCGGGAGCGCCGCCAAGGTGTTGAGGGGGGTACCAGCAAAGCGGGGATCCAGGGCGGGGGCAAAAGGGGAGATCGAGGAGCGCGCAAGGGGAGGAGCGGGCTGCCACGTGGACGCTGCCAGCCGCCCTCGCTGCGCTGCGCCTCGGCTGCCGCCTCGCCGCCTCGCCGCCTGGACAACACCGGCGGCACCCTCCCGCCTCCCGCCGCTGCAGCGCCGTCTGGGGGGTGTCGAGGCCATCAGGCCAAAAGGTAATGCCTGGGGGTGGCGGCAAGTGACGCAGGGATCGCTCTGTTCCGTGCCTGCTGGGCCGGCACAGCCGCCCCGAGCTGCTCCTGCCTGGCGCCACGCGGGCCGGTGCTGCCGCACCACTCGCCTGCCAGCTGCCCTTGCCCCTCGCCGTGGGACATTAGTGGCTGCTCTTTCAGCAGATCAGTCCTCAGTCCGGCACTGCGTCAGGCGCACTCCCTCGGCAGGCCGCCTGCACCGCGGGCAGCTGCCGCTGCAGCAGCGGGCCAAGGTTGGGCGGGGGCAGG
>VIYQ01005319.1:0-13031 GCA_009928355.1 Chlorella sp. CH2018 | reverse complement strand
CCCCCCATCCTTCCTTCCCTGCAGTTTGAGTCGGCCGTCGAAGGCTCCAAGCTGCGCACCGATCTCACGGCAGACGGCGGCGTGGCTCCGGTGGCAGCAACGGCCACAGAGGCGGCGGCCGCTGCGCGGCGGCTGGGCGGCGAGGAAGAGCGCTTTGCCTTTGCCCGGGCTGTCAGCCGGCTGTATGAGATGCAGAGCGAGCTCTACCTGGCGTCGCGCCCGCGCCAGGCATAAGGCGCCGGCAGTGCAGCTGCGGCAGCTGCAGCGGCGGATACGCGGGCACAACGCCGCCGGCGCTGGGCCTTTGCTGCAGCCGGCTCGCAATGGCAGTCGGCTGAGGTGCACACATGCATTGGGTGGACCCCAATCCAAGCCCAGATACATACATACACACATATATACTCTCGCAGTGCATGTGCGCTGCAGTTTGCCCGCCGTGCTCTGCCCCATTTCGCTTGCTTGGTGCCAGCGGCGCCGCTGGCATGCCATGCCCACTCCGAGGGCCACCGCAGCGGTGAGCATACATGCTGGGCGCTCGGCGGGCCTTGTGAACAACGCTGAAGTGATCAGACGGCAAGATCCTCACACTTGAGGGTATCATGGAGATGGAAGACAATCGCTCAACAGCCACTCGGTGCATGCGCAGCGGTGGTCCAAGTTCAGTACTGCCCACAAACCCGGCGCACCACATCCGCTTGTCTCGAATTGGATGGAGAGCAGCAGGGGTGGCTTCTGGGTGAGATGGCCTCCTGCATCCCGTGGCGAGCGCACGGCTGCAGTGGCCGGCGCCAACCTGGGCGGCATCCGCAGCTGATGCATCTGCAGCTGTGCTGGCGGCGGGAGTGGGTCGCATCTCTGCTGTGTGCCTCCTGCTTCCGGCACTTGTTTGCCTGTGCAGAAGCGCCTCCGGCTCCCCCTCTCGCCTCAGGGTGCAGAAAGGAGCGTTCCAGGGAGCACCTGCTAAGCTGCTCGCGCCCGCGGCGGCACGGTCCCCGCGATGCCGCGCAGCGGAGCTGGTTGGCTCATCGCGCTTGTGAGAGGCTGGGATGTCAGCTGCAGGCCGCCATCAGGGGCGGCGGCGCCCAGCGGCCGAGCTCGGGGTGGCCTCGGTCACAAGGCTGCTGCCCCTCCTCCCGCAGGCCTTCCTAGCGGCTCTTCCAGCTGAGATAGGAGCTCTGGAGAGCGCTGGGCCGGCACCACCGCACCGCAGGCGAGCGAGTCACACGCCTTTTGTACAAGAGCCGCTGCTGCTGCTGGCGGGGTTTTGTGGGTCCGGAGCACCTGGGAAAAAATAAAAATGCGCTCCGGAGACGAAAGGAGGCAAGCGTACCACCTTGCTCACCCTCCCCGCTACCGCCCCCCCGCTACCGCCGCAGGCTCGCCGCCACCGCCGATGCTGCACACCCCGAGTGCCCGCGTGCCGCCCTCTACATCATTGCCGCCCTGCCCAACGTCAAGGATGCGGCCGTCTTCCAGCTAGTGCGTAACACCTACATCTCCACCGTCAAGGGGCTGGCGCCGGCAGGTGAGCCCACCATCGCCGCCGCCGTCGCGCATGAGCTGGCGGCGCAAACAGTCGAAAGTGTGGCGGGGCCTGGCCGCAGGTGCCACTCCCGCCTGTGGGTGCACAAAGTAGCAGCCTCGATGCCTGGCCTCCCTTGTGTGCAGTTGAGCTGAGTTGCACTGTGCAGCCCTGCAAACGCACCAGTCGTTGCCCCCACACGTATGTGTCTGCTCGTGCATCTTGAATGAATCCCAGCTCTGCCCATGTTCACAACGCCCTTCTCCTGCGCAGGCGCCATCTCTGAGGTCATACCCTGGTCTACAGAGCCCAACCGAATCAAGGGAGGCGTTTCCGCGCACACCATCATCCTGTTCTCCGGCAGCTGTGAGGCCGGCAAGGCGGCGGCGCGCACCCTGCACGTCAAGCTGCTGGGCGATGTGCGCACGCTGTTCTACGTGCCCGCGCCCCGTGCCAAGTCGCTGTTTGGTGATGTCTACATGATCACGGTGTCACACCCCTACCTGGTGAGACGCAGGCGCAGGGTGCTTGCCTTGCAGCCCGCATCGTCCCGGACAACTGCTCGCCGCTGCCATGCACCCATGCCCCCCGCTCTCCCGCCCTGAAGTGTTAGGTTGGTACACGTTCTGTGCTGCCACTGTGAGTTGCATGCCATTCGCTGAGCTCTGCTCATGCCACTGGCACTGTGTGTGTCGCCTGACTTGTGCAGGCTGATGGTTACGGCAAGGAGCTGTCTGCCCCCGCTGCCCCAGCTGGCACCAACCTGGCCGCCCAGTTCTCCATCACTTGGGAGGACGTGCCGCCCTCCAAGATTGGCGAGCAGCAGGCCGCAGCCTTCAAGGCCGCCATCCTCAAGCAGCTGCCCGCAGGTGCGGCGGCGGCGGCGGCGTGCACGCTGAGCCAGCAGTGGTGCCCAGCCATGCATTGCTTGATGCCGGTTGCAGATGATTGAGGGAGCACTGCAGCTGCCGCAGCAGTGGTGGGCGCCCACCCTGCTGTCCATCGCCTGCCTCGACATGCCCTGGTATCCCTGCCCTGCACAGGTGCTGGTGTGTACTTTACCACCATGATCACCCAGGGTGTGTCCTACCGCTACGGCAACCACTGGCGCGCCTGCGCCGCCCCCGTCTCACGTGGGTTTGTGGCTGGGCGCATGGCTGTTGTGCAGTTTGCAGCAGCGGTTGCATGGCACATGAGAGCTGTAGTCTCATTTGCTGATGATGGTGCGTGCATGGAAACCATTCCCTCTCACGTGCTTCCTCACTACCTTGCAGCCACCGCCGCAAAGAGCGCTGGCAAGACCTCCCAGGGTGGCGCCGTGTGGCCGCCCGGCCAGCCCGCAGACATCAAGTCTGGCCGCCTGGTCTTCAACGCCAACATCCACGGCACTGTGTTCAACACCGCTGCTGGCAAGCAGACGCTGGCGCAGTTCCTGGACAGGCTGCGTATCAACACAGCCAGCGTGTTCCCTCGCACCACCTTTGGCCGCATGGTGCTCGAAGGCGGCTCGGGCCTGCGCCTGGTCAACGACCCCGCGTACCCCTGCGCCTGCGAGAGTGCGTTGAAACAACCAACGGGGGGCGCTGTTGCGCCAGGGGAGGGCAGCGTATTTGAGGGGTTTGCACTGGGAAGCAGGGGCGCCATCTGATGGTGAAGGCAGCGGCCAGGGACCAACACAGCAGGAGTGTGAGAATGGGTGCATTCCAAGGTGTAGGTGGCACTGCCCCCTGCCCCAAACAACTAACGCACCCCCTCCTGTGCCCCGCTGCAGCTGCACCACCTCCGGAGCTGACCTCGGCCCAGGCATTTGGCCCCAACTCCGCAACTGCCACTGCCACCGGTGCATCCAACGTGACATGGGCTCGCTGGCGCTTCAGCGCCACCCCCACCTCTGGCCCAGCGCTGGTTCAGGAGGCAGCTTCACCACTTGTGTGGTGGTACAACCTGGCAGCTGACACCACCTGTGAGCGTGGAGAAGTTCGTAGGCTGTCCGCAGTGCAAGGGCACGCATGCTCGTGCCTTCACACATTGCCTTACTGTGATTCATGTGAGTGCACACGCTGGCCCTGACTAGCTGACCCGCCATGCCACGCTGCTGCAGACACTATCCGTGCGGTGGGCATCACTTTGTCTGGCGAGGCAGTCCCCAGCCGCAACAGCGTGACCATCCGCACGCCGCTTTCGGGCGCACCCACCCTGGCCTCTGCCGACCCGAGCTCTCCCGACACAGCTGTTGTGCGCATCGCTCCGCCAACCAACACCCAGGCCAACGCTGTGTATACCATCAGCATCTGCCGCAAGACAGCCCCCACCAACTGCGTCCGCAGGAGCAGCCCGTACATTCAGATCACGGTGCCTGGCCTGGTGCCTGGTGCAAGCTACGTTGTGAGCGCCACAGCAAAGGTCAACAACAAGCCCGTGCCCAGCTCCAACAGCCTCCCACTGGTCATGCCGGCACGTGGCGCGCCCACACTGCTGACTGCGGGAGCCAGCAGCGCCCGCACTGGCGCAGCCACCGCCGCTGCCCCCAATGGTGTGGCTTTCAGCCAGGTGGGCCTTGTACGTGCTGCCTCTGCTTGTGACTGCCATGCGCCAGTGGAGCACATGCATGCGCGTTCCAGCGGTGTCAATCGCCCTCCAAGTCTGCACCACCCTCTCCCTCTGCCCGCAGTACATCTTCACGGCCAAGCCCCTGGGCGGCGGCTCCAGCATCACCTCCAAGGTGTCCAACCCGCGCAACGGCCAGTTCAGAGGGCTCAAGCCATCCACCCAGTGAGCTGGATGTGGAAGGGTAGCAAAGGCCACATGGTTGGACTGGCTGTGGGCAGGCGGGTGGTGCACACGTGCGGACATGGCAGCTTGTGGTCGGTGCTGTGCCACAGCTGCCATCAACTCAGCAGTGACCCAATGCATCATGCTTGGGCCCACTAATCAGCTGCAGTCACAACACCCTTCCCTCCCCTCCAACCCTCTCCTCCCATCCCTCGTTCACAGGTACGATGTGACTGTTGTGGGGGTCCGGAACGGCGTTACCTCCCCGGCCAGCAACACGCTGTCGTTTGTGACCCCCGCTGCCAACGCACCGCTTAACACGGGTGTGGCCAAAAACCCAACCACCGTCATCGTCAAGCTGTTCCCCCCAACCCTGCCTCCCCTCAACGGCGGCTCCTGGTAGGTGTCCCGCTAGTTGCTGAGAAGTAGCTGCTGGATACCGGTTTGTACTCTCAGCAGCAGCAGCTACCCCTAGTTGCGCAGCGTGACTCAGTAAGCACAACTGGCCCGGCCTTTGCTCACAAGCCTACTGTGCCGCTGACCAAACGACTATGCTTCCAATCTGCAGGGTGAAGTTCGATGTGACGCTTTGCCCCATTGCCGGGCCGCAGTCGGCCTGCGTCACGCAACGGACGAGTGGCACCAGCGGTCGCCGCCTGCTGGAGCAGCCGGCGGGCATTGCACAGTTTACGGGCCGTGACCCCTTCAGCACGTGAGTGTGGTTACAGGAAACCATGACTCTGGTTTCCAGGGTGTTCGGACCTGCAACTGGAGATCCCTGTGCCTGGCTAACCACTAAGTGGGTCGCCGTGTGTACCTCCCCGCTCATGCTCTGCAGCTACAACTTTGTGTCCATTGCAATCTCCAACACCGATGAGTCCTCCAAGCAGGCCATGACCGGCCAGGTCACCACCCCCGGCGCCATCCCGTGAGCTTGCATACTCCTGCCAATGCTGCTGCGCCGGTGGCGGTGGCGGCTACGATGGCTGTTGCTGTTGCTGCCACTGCTGCCGACCCGCATCCTTGCCAAGCATTCGACCTTGTGTGAGGTATTGAGGGCGACCTCCAATCTCCATTCCAGGCAGTTCCAATGTGCCCCAACTACCCTCCCGCTCCCACACTCCGTCTTTACCGCAGCTGGTCGCTGGACCCGCTCAGCGCATCTACCACACAGACCACCGTCACTGTCAAGATCAACCCTCCCTCTGAGGGCGGACCGTACGCCTCGTTCCTGCTGTCGGTGTGCCTCAAGCCCAAGAATGGTGGCACTCCTGACTGGGACACCTGCCCCACCACCACCTGCCTGCCCAGCCAGGTCTCTGGCTGCCTGGTCAGCGGCCTGGCTGCAAACACCAACTACACAGTGTCGGCGGTTGCCATCAGCGGGGAGACCTCCAGTGTCCGCTCCAACGCAGCTGACTTCACCACCCTGCCCTGGCCGTGAGGAGGGAGGTTGTGGCTGGCACACCTGCTCAGCATTTCTCACTCTGCGCTGCATGTGCCCTGCTGCGAAGTCCGCCGTTCTGTTGCTGACGTCAAGTTTCAACAGGTTGGCCCTCCTCCCTTGCCTCTTGCCCTGCTGCAGTGCCCCCACAGTCTCAATTGCCCCCGATCTGACCTCTGCCGCCGTCAGTGTTGTTGCGCCCACGGCTGCGCCGCCCAACGGCTGGCAGAAGTATGTGCTGCGGGTGTGCCCCATCAACCCGGCTGGCACGTGCTTTGAGCGCGACTGCACCCCCGTGAAGACGCCACCAGCTGCCACAACATGCCAGCTGGCCGACCTTGATGAGGGCACCAAGTACAGCCTGCGCGTGACGGCAGTGCAGGGCAGCTACGCCGCTCCTGCTCCCCTCAAGTACTTCACCACCGCCACCCAGGAGTGAGTCGATGCATGGGGTGCATGTGCGGCCTGAGCTTCTGCGGGCGGCACACAAGCAGCTGACATCAGCTCATCCCCTGGCTGCATGGGGATTTTGCCCGCCAGCCCGAGCCTGAGGCTGTGCCACCTAACCAGCACCTGCTTGCGCACGCGGCCGCCTGCTGCATCAGATTGGCAGCGCTGCACCTCCCCCTCCCTGAAACTGCAACAGCGGCCTGTTTGGTGCCAGTCTCATGCTCCGCCTCCCTGGCCCCGCCCTGCAGTGGCCCCACCATCCTGTCAGTCAAGGCCACATCCTCAGCCTCGGGAGTGGCGTGCCTGGAGCCACCCACCCAGGGAGGCCAAGTATGGACCAAGTACAGCTGTGCAGCATGCTATGGAGGCAGCTGCGTGACCGCGCCCACTTGCACCGTCGACCCCACCCGCCGGCGGAGCCTGCTGGCCCAGGCCTGTACATCGGGACAGGCCTGCAATCTGCCCAACTTGGAGGCTTCTACCCCCTACACGTGAGCAGAGAAGGGTGGCTGAGGGCGTCTGTGGACAGAATGCCTGCTGCTGGCGGCTGTGACCAAGTGCACATGTGTGTGCATTGCAATCGTGGCATGGGAGGTGGGACGCAGTTGACGCCGACACAGCTCCGCCCTCCCTCCCGCCCCGCAGCGTGTCGTGCAAGGCCCTCACCGCCACCAACACCCCCAGCCCGGTCACCAACAGCACGGGCGCTCTGGACACATGGCAGGCGGGGTGAGCTCTGACGCTCTGGTCCTGGTGCAGGCCGTGGGGGTGTCTGCCTGCCCATCTTGCAAGCTGCATCACAGAACAGCAGCAGCCTGCTGTGCAGCATGCCCTGTCAGCGGGCTGGCATGCACTTATCACCACGCTCCTCCTGCCGGACCCCTTCTCACCGCAGGCCCCCTGTCGTCACAATGAGCACCTCCAACCCAGTCATTGCGGAGTGCGGAGCACCTGCTGGAGGTCCATTTGCTTCATGCTCCCTGCTGCTGTGTCCTGTGGCCAACAAGCGCCGCAGCCTGCTGGACGGCGGCTGCGTCACCACCTCCTGCCCCTTCAATGGTGCCACTGCCGCCTGCAACCTTGCGGGCGTGGTGGAGCAAGGCATTCCCTACAGCGTCAACGCCACAGCTGTCAAGGCAGATGGCGTGCGCAAGAGCCAGTCCACCGGCGCCCCTCTGCCCACCATCAGCATCCCTCTGTTCCCGTGAGAAGTGCCGCTGCCGCTGATGCACCTATGCCGCCTGATGCCCATCCAATGCACGGCTAGCGCTGTTCAGCTGCCAGCACGCAGTGCGTGCTGTGTGGCCTGCAGGCCGTGGGCTGCAGCACAGACTAGCCAACTTGAGCCCCCTCTATCCCGCCCCACCCTCCCACACGCAGCAAGCCGACGGTGTGGGCAAAGAGCACCGGCGCGCTGACCTGGAATGTCAGCGTGACTCCCAACACCACCACCCCGCTGTTCTCTTACCCGGAGGCAGGCTGGGTGTACTACAGCATCCTTGTGCAGCAGGGCGGCAGCTCGAAAACCGTCAAATGCACGTGAGTCGGCCCTCGGGCAGCGCTGTGGCTGTTGCGCACTACGAGTCGGCACAGCGGTGTGTGGCACTTGCAACTCATCTTACTTCTGATGCACCTGCAGCTGGGTCACTCATGATGCTGCTGCACCGCATTGCTGCCCATGCCGCAGGGCTGGGGTGAAGAACGGCGTCCCTACCAAGACGGTTTGCCCGATCACCCTGAGCAGCGCAACTTTGCCAACGTTCACGGTCATGGCCGTCAAGGGCAGCAGCAGCAACCCGCTGCCTACAGACCTGCGCAGTGCAGCCTCCGACTCCTTCACACCCCAGGAGTGAGGCTGGGGTAGGCAGGCATGCTTGGCTGGAGGCTGCTGTGGATGGCCGCCTGCCGCAGCATGACCTGTGGGGCCGCTGTGCTTGCATGCATACGGACCTAGCAGCCGGCAACCGTTGAGCCCTGCCCGCACTCTGCCCTGCTCATTGACCCATGCAGCGGCCCCACCATCTTGTCAGTTAGCTCATACTCGCCCAATTCTGGCACGGTGTGCCTGGAGCCACCCACCCAGGGAGGCCAAGTATGGACCAAGTACAGCTGTGCAGCATGCTATGGCGGCAGCTGTTTGGCGGCGACCACCTGCAACATCGTCCCAGGCCGCCGCCGCATGCTGGGCGGGGGCTGTGTCACCGGCGACACTTGCAACCTTTCCAACCTGGAGGCTGGGACCCCGTACACGTAAGCTGGAGCTGGACAAATGCAGCAGACAACAATGTAGCTGCAGGGGTGGATCTGTGGTGGCTGGTGGCTCGTGCATGGCCCTGCTGCTGCTACTTGCACGCGGCCTGAGCAACAGGCATTCCCTCTCGAGCCCTGCACTCCTCACCGTCCCCCGCGCTGCAGCGTCTCCTGCAAGGCTCGGATGGCCAACAACACGGCCAGCCCTACCACCAACAGCTCCACGCCGCTCACCACAAAGACCGCCTCGTGAGTAGGGGGCATGCAAGTGGGCACGCAATTGGGATGCCAGTGGCAGCTGTTTGGTGCAGGGTGTACCCATCATGCTGTGCATGCTGTGCATGCTGTGTTGTGCCACATGATGTGCATGCTTTGCTGGTTTGTTACACTGGCTGGCCTTCACTGATCCTCAACCCACCTGCCGCAGGCCGCCGATCCTTCAGATGGACCCTACTAACCCGGTGGTCCTGCAGTGCATCACTCCCAGCGGCGGTAAGTGTACCCTGCGCAGCGTATTGTGCTGTGAGCCTTGCTAGCATGGCACTCTGCTAGTACTCTGCATGCCCTTCCGCCAGCCAGTGAAAACCAAAGGAGTAGCTGCAGTAGTCGCCGGTCCATGGGCGCGCTACCCAGCGGCACGCCCAGCTGCCACTGCTGCTCCCAGCCCACAGGGACGCCCTCCCCTGCCCCCCGCTTTTGCCAATGTAGGGCCATGGAGTGTGTGCACCGTTCAGTTCTGCGAGATCGACAAACGCAGGAGGAGCCTACTGAATTCAGTCCAGTGTGACAGCCTGTCCTGCCCCGTCAATCCAACCACCGGCATTGCCAGCTGCAACCTCACACACTTCTTGCCCCAAGAGCTTACAGTCACCGGAAATGGCACGGCTGTCAAGGCGGACGGCACCCGCAAGAGCCAGTCGACGCCAGCACCTCTGCCCACCTTCAGCATCCCACTGTTCCCGTGAGTGCGCTCTGGGTCCACTGCTGCCACGCCTGCAGGATGCGGCTGACCGCTGCTGTCGGGCGCCCTGCTACTGCTGCTGCATGGCACTGCTGCATGGCATTGCGACCATGCCAGCCACCACGGCTGCCCTATTCGGCACACGGCTGGCTTGGTTGCTGCCTCCCTTGCTGTCGCGCTGGACCGAACAGCTGCTGCCACCCGAAGTGGGGCCGTCCCACGTGCAAGTTTTCCTCATGGCACCGCATCGCTTCCCTGCCCTCCCTTGCCTGCAGCAAGCCCTCCATTTCGGTGGTCATCGTCGGGGAGCAAACGTACAACCTGACCATGACGCCCACCGTCACAACGCCGCTCATCTCCTTCCCCGCTGGTGCGCCAGGCAGTAGAGCAAGGCAGGCAGCTGGGCTGGCCACAACGTGTGCTTCCTGCCCAATTCCAGTCATGGGGGTGGGCTGGAACAGAGCACCAGACAGGGCCACAGCTTTGCACCCCTTCTTACATTGCAACGCCTCCTCCATAACGGTCTTCACTCCCTGCTCCACTGGCTAAAGGAGGATGGACTATATGGGCCATCCAGGCCACCAACGGCAGCGTTGGCAACGGCACATACTGCACGTAAGCGTCGGAGCCTGTGGATGCCGCCGTGCAATTGTGGATCCCTGTGCTGATGGCCGTGCATGTGTCAAGGCCACCTTCTGTGCGGGCGCCCCAGCGCGGCGTTACGCTGCCAGCAGGCGGACTGCCGCTGGGATTGCGCCTGGGTGGTGCATAGCCTACATGCGCACTCTGCCTGTCATGCTCTGCCCCCTTACCCCTGGCGTCTGCCTCCTTACCTCTGATGCAGAGCACTGCAACAGAACGGCGTTCCCAAGGTGACCACCTGCACCGTGACGTTCCCGTTCACCGGAGCCGTCCCCACCTTCTTTGCTGCGGGCTATCAAGGCACCCTGGGCACCAACTTGAACCTTGAGCTGCACACTGCCTTCTCAGACCCCTTCATCCCACAAGAGTGAGCGCCCAGTCAGCAGCCGCTGGCCAATTGGTTAACCCGCCAACGGGGACTCACAATACTTGATGTGGCATTGCATCTAGCACGCGTGATGGGCCAAACTACAAGTGATTGACCCCACTTCCGCCTCCAACGCTGCCGCCTGCCCCGCCCCCCTGGCTCCCCCGCAGCGGCCCCACCATTGTCACCGCAGTCGATCTGGGATACGACTTGGGCGCGGCGTGCGTGTCAAATCCCACACAGGGCGGCCCTTGGACGGGTGTCAACTGTACCGCATGTGCAGGCGCCAGCTGCTTCACGCAGCAGTGCGCCCCCGGCGGGGGCGGGCGGCGCCGCCTGCAGTCCTTTGACTGCGGCAGCAGCTTGTTCCAGTGCAACTGGGAATGCCTTCAGTATGACACCACTTATACGTGAGTGGGAAAACCATGTGTTGTGGATACTGGGTGGGGCTGGCATGCCATGGCGGGCACAAGCTGCCCACAACAGTTTGCATTGCGAACTGGGTTGTGTGCACGGCTGCCGGCGATTGCTTTCTGACACCTGCCAAGCCAGGCCAGTGCAGCTCAGATGCATCCCACAACAGTCCAGCTGAATCAACCCTCCCATCATGCAATTTCCCAACCTGCAGAGTCAAGTGCGCGGCCTTCAACACTGGCGGCACCCTCAGCCCCGCCTCAGTGACCAACTCGACCTTCACAACCGACAGGCCGCCGTGAGTCGGCCTGTTTTTTGGCAGCCGGCTGCCCTTACTACTGTTGGGGATCACGTGCCTGTGCCAAAGCACGCCACTAGAAATGTTTCCTTGCTCAACATCGGTGTCGCGTCAAGCCAACTCTTGCCACAATGCCGGCCTCTGTCCCATGCAGGTCACCCATTGTCGAGCCCAACGGCAAAAACTCGACTACCCTCCGATGCACTGCTCCCCCTGTTGGCGGTCAGTGTGCAATGCTGCTCCTGGGGCTGCTGGCTGCCCCTGCAGCAGCGCCCGGACGTGCAGAGGCATTGCTGGAGCAGCTGCCGTTGCATGCAACTGGCCGTGCCTCTCCCCACCGGTCCGCCTGAGGCAGCTGAGCCCCGCCCTCGTGCACACCCCTCCTGCTGCCCTCCTCCTGCAATCCAGGGGTTTGGCAGTGGTGCAACCTTACTCTATGTGCTCAGGCCAAGCGCCGGCGGGAGCTGCTCAGCACTGGCTGCCCCGGCGGCGCCATCACCACCTCCTGCCCCTTTGATGGCAGCGGCCAGGCTGTGTGCGTCATGGGCGGCGTGGTGCAGCAGAACAAGGTGTACAGCGTGAAGAGCATTGCCGTGGCCACCAATGGATACACGAGCGACGAGGGCGAGTGGTCTCCATTCCAGATCTTCACGTTCCCGTGAGTGCCACTCAGTGACTGGCCTGTGACTGGCCTGGCCGCTGCATTATTGGCACATCTCCGACTTGCACCTCCCGCTGCTATGGCCGCTTGTGCCGCTGCTGCGGATGCTGTTGTGGTTGTCGCCCTGTTTCGCCCACTGCTTGCACCCCTCTGGCCGACTCAATATGCCCCCCTGCCCTGCCCCCTGCCTCCTTCTGCGTGCAGCAAGCCGTCCGTGTCGGTGCTCAAGACCAGCAGCACCACCTTCGACGTGACTGTGGCACCAGTTGTTGTCACTCCCGGCGTGTCCTTCCCCAGCCCCACTGTCTGGACCTATTACCGACTCAATATGACCATCGGCGGCGTGTCCACCCTCATCAACTGCACGTGAGCGGTGTCAGATAGGCGATCAGCGCAGCTCACTTGTTCCAGCTCACTTGCAAGCCCCCAGGCGCCAGCTGAATGTCCATTGGATGGCACCCAGCACAGCCTGCCGACTGCATGCCAACACTGGCGCTTGTACCTGGTGCTGCGCAGTGCGGTGGTGGTGTCTGGCATCCCGCAGCCCACCGTCTGCCCGGTGACCGTGGCCGCCGGCGCGCTGCCCAACTTTGTCGCCACATGCTACACGGGCAACCCCAGCAGCCCTAAAAACACAGACCTGTACAGCTACAATTCCGATGACACCCCTGCCCCCGGGCAAGTTGGGTGCTGGGTGTCGTGCATCGCTGGACGGGCTTGCTACCGCAGAGCAGCGCCTCCCGTCAGTGTGTGGCTGGCTGCAGGCACAAGCTTGACCTGCTGCCTGGCTGACTCCTCGGCCTTGCTCCCACTCGTGCAGGCCCCCCACCATTGTGTCCACCGGCTCCACCACTGCCGATTCAGGGACACTGTGCATCGCGGCACCCACCTCTGGGGGCACCTACTCTGGGTTCAACTGTACTATCTGCCGACTGGGCAGCTGCAACCAGGCGCCCACCTGCCCCAACAGCCGGCGCCGCAGCCTGCTCGAGGCCGGCTGCACGGGCGCAGCTGAGTGCCAGCTGACCGGCTTGGAGTCTTCCACAGAGTACAAGTGAGCTGGCGCTAGCTCACAAACCCCATCGCAGCGTAGCCTCCCTGCTGCTGCAGCGCAGAGCTGCACTGCAGTGCAGCGCAGTGCAGAGACTGCACAGCTTCTGCAGCTGCCCGCCTCGCTGTGTTTTGAGTGTGCTGAAAGGATGGCTGTGGGAGGTACACGCATTCTGCCCGCTGCTCTCCCCACCCCACCC
>VIYQ01005318.1:0-26857 GCA_009928355.1 Chlorella sp. CH2018 | reverse complement strand
CCAGCAGGGCTGCCAGCAGCACGGTGGCAGGAGTGGCACGCATTGCAGCCCTCAAACTATGCAGGTGTCAAGGGCAGCTGCAGCCGGGCTGAACCACTGGCTGGTTGCCGGCAGACTGGGGCCGGGCTGGAGTGCGGCCGTGAGCGGTGGCCGCGAGCGGTGGCGGCGGGTGTGGGCAGTCGGCGGCTGCGTTGGGGCGCAGCGCTGAAGCCCGCAGAGTAGTAATAGCGGCTCTGCGAGCATCCATGGCGCCCCATGCGTTGGTTTGCAGGAACGGCTGGCACTTTGGGCGATGGGTGAGCTGAGCGGCGCATCCGCATCGTAAACCGCCCGCGGATGACACGAGAGTCTCATGGCCGCGCTGCAGCAATTGATCAAGTCGCCCCCGTCCGCTCCCGCGGTGCCACCCCCGCCGCCGCCTGCTCAGCGCAGCAGCCGGGCAGGCGGCTTCCCTCCATATCCCGATGGCGCCCTCCACTAGCTCTCTCTCCTAGTGACATCCCAATCTCGCATGTCAGGATTACAGATTATTCGAATGGCAGTAGTGTTACACCAAGCAGCCGGCCCGCCTGCACAGCGCCGCCTCTATTGCAGCCGCGAGTCGCGCCCTTGAAAGCGCCCCTCACTGCATCAGGGACACCTCAATCAAGTCTCCATCCTGCAGCCCAGCCTGGCGCACGGTGTGTTCCCGATCCAGCTGTGCCGTGCCCAGGCTGAGTGCGAGCGCTGCCGCATCGGCCGCAAAGCCGCCCTCCAGGCAGCGGACTGCCAGTGCCTCGAGCACCCGATGCAGGGGGGTGCTGGTGCGAACGGTCATGACCGCCAGGCGCTGCCGTGCTGTGCCCGCTGCGGCGCGGAAGCTCAGGCGCAGCGTGGGCGGCGGGTGGGTTGCTGCGGTGCGCGGGCCGTGGCCGCCGCTGCTGCCGCCACGATGCACTGTTGCCGGGCCTGCATCCTCCTCACTGTCGCTCGACAGCAGGCTGATGGTTTCTGCACCGCCGCCTTTGCCGCCGCCGTGTTGCTGCTGGCGCTGCGCTGGCTGCCTTGGCGGTTTGGCGGCGGTGACAGGCTCCGCCTTCACCTTGACGGATGACAGGCTGCCACGCCGCCTGCCCCTGCTGCTCGCCAGCCCTGTGCCGCTGCCCAGGCCCCCAGCAGGCGTGAAGATGAGGCTGCGCTCCCGCCTCTGCTGCTGCATCCAGCGCTGCTCCCGCCGCTCCTCCGGCAGAAGCTCCGCTTCATCCGGTTCATAATCTGAGTCGCTGTCAGCACCCGCTGCCGCCCCCGTTTCCCAGTCGCTGTCGGAATCCCAGCTGGCACGTCCTGCTGCTGCTGCCGCCTTGGGTGCTGGGGGTCGGTGCGTGGCGGGGCCTGCATCCTCCCCATCACTGCCGCTCTCTTCCTCCTCCTCACTCTCCTCCTGCTCCTCCTCAGAGCTGCCGCTGCCGCTCCCGCTACTGCGCTCCAGGCTGCTCACATCTGAGCTGCGGCGTGCCGCCTGCCGCCTGCCCGGCTGCTGCTGCTGTTGCTGCTGCTTGGCTGCGGCGGCGGCTGCCAGCGGTGCCTCCGGCTCGCTCCTGGTTGACGCGCCGGCAGGGCTGCGGGCAGGTGGTGCGAGGCAACACAGCAGGTGCTTGGGATGGCCAGCGAGGCAGCACCGCAGCAGCACGGCAAGTGAGTAGCAGCTACACAGCAACGGCGGGGGGAGGATCAATCAATAATCTCCAAAACTCCCGCCAACCGGCCGCACCTGCCATCCTCCGCTTGCTCCTCCTCCTCACGCTCGCTCTCGCTGTCCAGGACCCGAGCCTGCCGGCCGTGCTTGCCGGCTGCCGCCAGCTGGCCCGGGTGGCTGGCCAGCCCTGCTGCTGCTGTGCCTGCCAAGCTTGCGCCCTGCTGCCCCTCTGCGGGCGCAGCCGCTGCCGGATGGGACTCCTCCCCGCCAGCATCCTCGCCTGCCTTGCCGGTCGCTGCTGGCGGCGGGCTGCTGATGAGCCGGTTGGCGTGGCGCTGTCGCACAGTGCTGGGAGGTGCGGCAACCGTCACGGTAGCAGCAGTGTCCTCAGCTGCCCCTGGCTGGCCATCCAGTTGGGTGTGGTGTGAGGCCAGGGCAGACTGCTGGGGCGAGCCCAAAGGTGCCTGCTGCTGCGCCTGCTGCGGTGCCTGCTGCTGCACATGCTGCTGCGCCTGCGATTGCATCCGCTGCTGCTCCAGCCCGCCGCCCTGCCCTGCTGCCGTTACTTTCTGCGCCGAAGCCTGCTGCTGCTTGGCTGGCTGAGGCTTGATGGGAACCATGATGCGCTGCAGCTCCGCAAGCTCAATTTCCTCTCTGCATGCAAGGCCGTAGGATGTTGAAAACGTTGAGAAAATATCCGGCAGAGCAGTCAGGAGTGTCATCAGAGACGGCCAGCAGCATGCAACCGTTCCCTGGCTGCATGCAATCGCCCCGCCGGCATCCCCCATGGAACATGTGCCTCTGCTGCAACCGACTGTGGAAGGAAAGCGGTGTCAAACCAAACAAACCGATGGTGGCAGGCAAGCAGCGTGGAACTCACGTGTCGCTGTCCTCATATTTGACGAGGTACCAATCCTCCTCGGGATCGTACGCCTTCACTGTGCCTGCAAGGGTACATGGGAAAGCGGGGGAAGCTGCCTGCTGTTAACTGGAAACACCCACCCGCCATTTGACCGCAGCTCTCAAGCAAGCACCAATGAAGTGCCCAGCACACGCACGCAGCAAGACCGTGCAGAACAGGTGCCCACAACGGGTGCACACCCAGCCCGCACCTGAGTAAAACTTGGAGCCAAAGCGCTTGGACACGGCGCGACCCACCAGCTGCTCCCCAACTGCCGCCTGCTCCGGTTCCTGCTGCTGCCCAGCCTGCCCATGCTGCAGCCCGGGCACCGCCTCACCGTCCGCTGCAGCAGGGCTGCCCGCCTGCTGTTGCACCTGCTGCGGCTGCACCGCCTGCTCCGGCTGCTGCGGCTGTTGCTGTGCCGCTCCCGCACGCTGCCGTGCCTGCTGCTGCTCCAGCTTGGCCATGCGGTTGCGCAGCGAGGAGGAAAACTTGGCGGCGCCTGCAGGCGCTGTTGCGGGCGCAGCCGCTGCGGGGGCAGGTGCAGCCGCCACGGGGGCAGGTGCAGCCGCCGCAGGGGCAGGCGCTGCTGCTGCTGCTGCTGCTACTGTCTGCTCTGCGTGGGCCACCACTGCTGCCACTGGAGCAGGTGCGGCCGCATCTGAAGCCCTGCTGACTTCGGCTGCGCGAGGCATGGCATCTTCTGCAGCAGGCGAAGCAGGCGCTGCAGCACGCACCGCAGCAGGCACTGCAGCAGGCACCGCAGCAAACGCCGCCAGCACATCGGCAGGCACTTGGGCTGCCTCAGGCGACGGGGCAGGCGGGCGCTTGGACAGCCGGCTGGCGCCCGGCAGCAGCTGCGTGGCGGGTGCTGGGGAGGGCCTGGGTGGCAGCCGCGCCTGCTGCGCCTGCTGCTTCGCATTGGAGCCTGCCGCGATGCCTGATGATGCTGCTGCTGCAGCCGGAGTGGCAGCAGACTTGCTTGCTGACCCGCCTGCAGTTGCGACTGTTGATGCTGGTGTGCCCGCCCGCCGCTTGGCAGCCGACCCGCCCGCCACCGCTGTCGCTGCTGCCGGCGTGCCGCCAGCCGCTTTCTTGGCTGCCGACCCGCCTGCTGCTGCCGGCAGGGTGGGCAGCCGCGCCGGGTGGGCTGCAGGGGTGCTGCCACCAGTGCTGCCGCCCTTGGTCTTTGGCTCCAGCAGCACCACTTTCAGCTTGGTGCCGCTGCTTGCGGGGAGGGCAGCAGGAGAGGTTCAGGCAGCGGACAGATCCTCTTCGGCTTTTAACGCAACTGACGCTGTGCCGGGCTACGCGCTGGCCGGCCATCAAGCAGCAGACATGTGCGACGACGACGCCCACCTGACATCCGCTGCGTGCGCCTTGAACAGCTCCGAGCTGGCAGCCTGCACCTCTGGCCCCACCGCCAGCGCCTCGACCAGAAACCGGTCCTGCGGCGGGATCAAGATCAAACTCCAGTGCTGATCAGCGATGCGCAGCAGCGACTGCAAGCGCCGCAGTCGGCATTGCTGCGCCGAGGCCCCCAACATGGGTAACCACACCAGCCCGCACTATCAGCTGACCTTGCAGTCGGCCAGGCTGGGTGGCCGCTCCTTGGGTGCCACCATGGCCACCGCCAGCTGCGCGCTGCCGCCGCCATCTAGAAAGCCGGACGCCGGCTTGACCTGCAGGGCAGGGCATGAGGATCATGTGTTGATGGCATGCAGCATTGGTAGCAGCGGCCATTGCTCTGCTGGCTGGGTGCGGGGCAAAGGGGCAGGCAGCTGCCGACAGACGGCGCATGGTCAGGCCCAAGCGCGGGCGGCCTGCTCCGGAGACCTGCCAACAAACCTCTGTGCTCACCGTATAACGGGTGGGCGCGGTGGTCTTGACTTTGAAGGCAATCCGCTCATCGGTGGGGTTCTGCGGGCGGAGATGTGAGCGGGAGGGTGTGACCGGGAGAGCTTGGCAGCGGCGGCAGCAGCGGCGGCGGCAGCGGCAGGGGATGAGTTGATGCTGGCCGGAGCGGTCTGGATCGATCCATACCGCATCGCCGGAACTCTCTTTCCAAATGATGAGCGCAGAAGGCGCCCGCTCAAGCGCGCCCACTTTCAAGCCGCCGCCACTGGTCCTCTGGGCCCACCTGCAGGCTGATAGACGCCGAGGCGGGCTTGCCGATCTCTAACCGCAGCACCAGCTTGTTGGGCGCGACCTGCAGGTATTCGGCCATCGCGCCACAGCCCCTGCGGGCTCCTGGACGCCCTGCAGTGCTGCCCGATGATGCAGCTGGCTTGCTGGACAGCTTGCGCCTCGTCATGCCAGCCTGCATTTGAGCAGCGGCGATGCTGCGCCCGCTGCCGCCCACCGCCGCCACCAAACTGGCTGACGTTGCGCGCAAGTTTACAGAGGGTCCGAAGGAAGGAATAGCAATGCAAACATGTGTGTCGGCTGAAAGCCTCACTGCAGCCGCTCCGACGGCCATCAGCCGTAGCAGCGGACTGCAGCACAGGGGCGAGGGAGCGGCGACTGTCAGCAGAGCTAGCAGGCAGAGGGCGCGTGTGTGCTGCCACCTGACCAACCCCTGCGTCGTAACTCACTGGGGTCGTTGCATCCCTTCTCCGCGCTCTGACCCTGGCCAAACCGGCCGCCGCGCTCAAGGTATTTCTGCAGGAAGACAAAGGGGATGTTCGGCGGGGCAGTTGGGAGGCAGGCGGCGCGGGTCGCTGTACGCGTGCCGAGGAACGCTGCGGTGGCTGCAAGCTGGCTTGCGTAATCCCCATGCAGCCTCCCTCCCTGCCCCTTGCCTGGTGGTACTCCTCCGCCACGTAGTAGTTGTTGATCTGGGCAGTGGGCAACAACGGGACACAGACCGCTAAGGTTCAGGCAGGCAGGGCGCGTTGGAGCGCCACCCCCTGCACCTGCACCTGCAGCAGCAACTTCTCTGCACCCCAACCTTCATGCAGGCCCTCCAATACCACCCCCTCACCTCCTCAATCTCAGTCACCACCTTGCCGCCCAGCTTCTCGTTCTGTGCTGCCTTGGAGGCCTCGGCAGCCGCCTTTTGCTCCGGGGTGTGGTAGTAGATGCCCGACCTGTCCAGGGGTTCAAGTGGGGTCAAGAAGGAGCCGATGGGGCGGTTGCACATTCAGTTGCAGACGCCCGCCAGCAAATGCCCTCCCTCACCAGCACAGGGCCCTCCCTCACCGGTACTGGGTGCCCACATCGCCGCCCTGGCGGTTGAGGGTGGTGGGGTCGTGCCGCGCCCAAAACACATCCAGCAGCTGCTCGTAGGAGGCCTGCAGTTCAGGAGCACAACAAACACATGACGTTGAGTTGTGCAGCGCCCAAAAAACGTTCAGACACTGCTTGCAGGAGCCGTGCGGCTCAGGAGCACAACACGACAAAAAAGCCTCTGGGCTGGGCAGAGTCCCGAATGCAGACCGAACCAGGTGGCACCTACTATCAAGAGCTGGAGCCTCACCTCTTCGGGGCCACACGCCACCTGCACCACTGCATGCACGAGCTCTAGCTAGCCAACAGCTCGTTAAAACAACCTTAAACCAGCGGATCTCACCTCGGTTGGGTCGTACACCACCTGCACCACTTCTGCGTGCCCGGTGGTGCCGGAGCACACCTGCGAGCAGGGAGGCCGGGCAGCCAAACAGAGGCAGCTTGTGTGTGAGGCAGACCGTTCAGATGTGGCAGGAGCAGCCACACCATGTATGCAGCCCAGCTCCTGCGCACCCCATTGCAACTCACAGCCCGGTGCAACGGGTCTAGGCTGCTGCCCGGCTGCCCCGGGAGTGCACCCACCCAAAGGCCCAACCCAACTCCACCAGAACGCGCAAACAAACCAAACAAGCGCACTCACGTCCTGGTATGAGGGGTTCTTGGTCTGGCCCTGGCTGTAGCCCACCGCCGTCTGCACCACGCCCGGCACGCGCTGGAACGCCAGCTCGGGGCCCCTGCAAACAGGAACAGGTGGCACAGGTCAGCGCTTGATGGGCACGCTGCAACACCAGCTCGGTGCCCTCCGATCACCAAAGACAGCTGCTCAACTGCTGTCTCAATCTGTCTAAAGCATGATGCAGCATTACTGGAAGCCATCCTCAGCCCGTGCCCCCAGCCCTTCAGCAGCAACGCAACAGCGGCAACTGCATCCAGGCAGCGGGGCGCACCAGAAGCAGCCGGCGCCAAAGGTGGCCTTCTGCAGGCGGGCCGCCGGAATGATGCGCGTCACCTCCACCTGGGAAATAGAGGGCAGTGAGACGGCAGCGAGAAGGCAGTGAATGCATCTGACCGAGGAGCAGGCAAGCGCCGGAATGCGGCTGGCTGCACCAGAGGCTCCGCAGCCGCACATGCCCTGCAGCTGGCGTGGATCCCTTGCAATGCCACGCAGGCAGAGGCACTCCCGTGCACGCCCACAGCCAGCCTCCCTCACATCAAAGGTGAGCTCCTTGCCGGCAAGCGGATGGTTGGCGTCGATGGTGATGCTGTTATCATCCATGGCGGCAACCACAGCCTGCAGGGCAGGCAGGGAGCAGCGGTGCCACGTGAGCGCGCGTGCATTTGGAGGCAGGTGCATGCGGTCACAAAAAAGCAGAGTTGAACTGGCCTAATAAACCTCCACCACCAGCTCAGCATCCCTGAGCTCAGCAGCATGCCGCCGCTGAAGCTGGCGCCACCTCGGCCAACCATCCCAACCAGCCGCTGCCACGCATGATGCATACACAACAGCTCACTGGCGTGCCGTTGCTCAGCTGCACCACGATCGCGCTGTACCACCTGGCCGAACCATCCCAGCCGGTCATTGCCACTCACCGGCATGCCGTTGCTGAGCTGCACCACCTGGCCCACGGTGAGGCCCTCGGGGGCCTGGGAGCGAGGGATCTGGGCCATCATCTCGTCCCGCCGCTCACCTGCAGCAGCAAGCTTCAAACATCAACGCATCAGCAGGGAGAGTGTGGTGCGGGCCATGTCCCGCCCGACGCTGCCGTGCTTTGCAGGAAGCCACACCTCCAGCACCCTGCCAATGCCCTTCAGCAATACACCATGTCAATACATCATGTCCGGCAGCCTTGAGAGCGGCGCTCACCGTACGCGTCGTCGGGGCGCACCACCCACTGCCGCGACTCGCCGACCTTGAGGCCGCCCACCGCCTGGTGGAAGCCGGGCACCAGATTCTCTGCTGGTGGCAAGGAGGGGGCGCAAGCTGTGAACGGTACGGGCAGCGGGCGGGCAGGAGGCATGCAAGCGGAGGGGCGGGAGGGATGGGATGCACGCACGAAATGCACCCAAGCAGCAGCGCTGTGCTGCAAACTCAGCGCAAGCACGAGCCCCGCAGCGCAACAGGACGCCTGCAAGCCAAAACAGCAGAGGACTGAGCACCCGCACCGCTGCCGAGGATGAACTGCGCCTGCTTGCCGCCCTCGGAGCGGGACGAGTCAAACACCTTGCCATCATCGATGATGCTGTAGTGCGCCTCCACGTAGTCGCCGGGTGCAGCACCCTCAGTGTGCGCCTCGGCTGCAGCGGCCGCCAGGCGCAGCGACGTGGCCGCGGCGCGTTGGCGGCGGGTGGGCCGGCACCGGGCGGCGGCAGCGGCGGCGGCGGCGGGGCTGGTGGTGGTGCAGCCGGCCCTTGGGCGCAATGCTGCGGCCAGTGCGGGGACTGCGCTGCCCTTGATGGCATTGGCGGGCCTGCACAGGGCCTGGGGGCTGAGAACGCCGGCCATTCTGCTGCTCCCCGATATCAAGGCGTCCTCACGCGCCGGCAAGGATTTGGGAATGCACCCACTTGCCCATCGGTGGCGGCAGATGGCTGGCTGGTCGGGCAGGGCCACAGCATGGCTCATGCAGGTTGGAGGGGAGCCAGCGATCGGCCCACAAACGGCCCCTGGTGTCCAGCATCGATACCTTGATTGCCGCGACAAGCTTGCAGCGCGGTTTCACAGGCTCAGCCGCGAGCACGCCAACCCAGCAGCGGCTGCTGCTTGCTGCTCAGCACCCCAGCGCCTGCAGTCGACCCACCATGCTTGTCTGCTGGCAGAGCACCTGGCTGGGGGGCCGTTTGAGCCGGCCCTGCCGCCAGGGCTCTGCTGCTGGAGGGAGCGCCCGGGCCTCCCTGCGCGTGGCTGCAGAGGTGAGCGAGCCGCTGGGCTGGACAGCAGGCCGGTCAGCTGTCGCGGCTGCTAGCAGCTGCCGCTTTGCCGGCGCGCTCGCCGCCGGCGCCGACTCCACTTCTGCCGTTGATGGCGCCAACCTGCAGCTCTCGGCGTGCTTGCTCCTAACTTGCCCAGCTTGGTTGATGCAACGAGAACTATCCTGCAACTGATTTGCTTTAGTTTCAACGTTCGTCTCCCTCCCTCGCCCCCGCAGCTGAGTGGCCGCGCCGGCAGCAGCAGCGGCGGCAGCGGCGGCGAGGGCGAGAGCCGGCGGCCGCACAGCAGCGGGCGGGGCGGCGGGGCAGGGCGGCGGCGCAAAGCGCGGCAGCCTGGCATGTTTGAAATCCAAGACATCTCGCCGCCGCCGCGCTCCTTGGGCATCCATGCCCTGCCGCCGGTGAGCCGGGCTGGAGGGTGGCAGCAGGGTGGTTGTGTCGCACAGCTCCTGCTCTGGTGCAGGCACCTCCACCTTGTTAGGCAGACCAGCAGTGCACCTGGCAAGGCGGTGGCGTGCCTCACTTTTTGAGGAAGCACCTGCTGCAAGCTGGGAACCGCAGCGCTGCCGATATCCCGCCCTGCTGCTGATGCTGCCCCGCATGTCGTGGCATCCGCCAAGCTTGCCTCACGCTTCCCGAACATGTCGCCCTTCTCTCGTTCTCCTCTGTCTGCTGCAGAGCACTCACAACGGCGATCTGATTGAGGTGGAGGGCTCGGCCTACGTCGTGCAAAGCGTGGTCATGCAGTACAAGCTTGTGCGGGGGCGGTACAAGTGCGCTGCTGCTCGGTGTTGCTGCTGTTTCGTTGCTGCCCCACTGCTGGCCTTGTGCTGTGCATCAGTTCTGCAGGCTGCTGTGCTGCTGCACCGCTGGTAGTGCGCTGAGCTGTGCCACGTGTGTGTCAAGCTCGCTCTGCTGCCGCTGCCTGCCTCCTGCCTCGCCTGCACCCACCCGCTGCGCTGTTGCCCCTGCTCCACAGGCGAGACCATGCGCGGCTAGAGGTGCAGGGCACCGGCCGCATGCTTGCAAACCTGTTCCTTGAAGAGCTGTACCAGAAAGAGGGACCAGCTGGCTCAGACGGGCACGGCGGCAGCCCACCGGCAGCGGGCGGCGGCGGCGGGGACAGCCGATGAACGGGCAGCCTTGCGCGCTTGCACGGAACAGATGCAGCTGCGCACTGTTCCGCTGTGTGCGGCTGCCGCTGACCTTGGCACCTTGCTGCACTGAGAGAGGAGAGAACCTGATATATTGCACAACATCCATGACCCATCTGATCCTCCCCCATCTATCGTGCTGCCCACCTGCGGTTTTTATCAGCACAAGTTGTTGTTTTTTTGTGTGCGTTGCGCCACTTTGCCGCTCGGGGCGCGCTGCACACGCCTTGCCTTGTACCATCCAACACCTGCTCTGCTCATCGCTTCCCTTCCAGCCGAGCGCGCCTGCCCGCTGTCCTGCTGTTCAATTAGTTGACGCTTGCATCTGATGGAGCGGGACAAGTAAAGTATACAGGAATGCATGCGCATCAGCAAGTATGAGCCGTGCTCCGGGCTGGAGAGATGCGTAAGCAAGGGGACAGGAGAGCAGCAGCGAGCAGCAGGCGAGGAGTGCCGCAGTGGGCAGTGGCGAGTCAAGCAGCAGAGCAGTCCTGATGGGACGTGCGAGCAGCCGCTAGGCATCGGCAGCATTGGGGCCTTCTCGAGTCTCCACAAGTTCTGCCATCGGAAGCAACTGGCATCCGGTGCGCCATCTAGCGCTCGCCGGGCGCCGCTGCCGCGGCCGCCAGCTTCTCTAGCCCTGCGGCCATGGCGCGCACATTCTCTTCCAGCCAGGCAAGCTCGTCTGCAGGGAAGCGGCGCCGGAATAAACCACGCCTCAGTGTGGGGTAATCAGGTGATGGGCGGCAGCGACAGCAGCAGCAGGGGCGGCGAAGCGGCAAGAGCAGCGGCAGCGGCAGGCGTGGTGGCGATGGCGCCGGCATTCAGCGCCTCTGGTTGAGTCGGCCGGCGTTCCAGAGGAACCAGAGGCGCTGACCGGGCGAGGGCGGCAGCGGCAGTGCAGAGAGAGCTCCTCGCCGCTTGCTTGCACTGTGGACAGCCTCCTGCGTTTCGTATCAAGACGGAACGGCCTGAGCAGGCCACCCATGGGCTTTTCACTCATGAAGGCTCGCCTTCCCTCAGTCTGCTGTGTTTGCCAGCATTTGAGGCGCCCAGGTGGGCAGCGGGTAGGCAGCCCGGCCCATAATGCGCAGCAGCACTTCAGTTGGTAGGGACGCAAAGCGAAACCGCACTGCGTCACTGCCGCTGCCCTCGGCGGCAGCCAGTGCCGCCCGGTCCGATCGTCTCCATGCTTCTTGCGCCAGGTGCTGTCCTTTTACTCCAGCGTTTGAGCGTCCATGTATGAGTACCAATGTGTCACGGATGGTTGACTGCTCAATCAAACAACTCACAAACTGGATCTGCTGCCAAACGTGGGATGCACGCTGCCCAACACACCCACGCTGTGCCGCCGCCCTCAGCAGATGGCGCCACCACCGCTTGCCCTTCCGCTGCTGTCTGCGTGATCTATCCGTGCAACTGACGGCCCAGCGGCGCTCCCAGACGAGCAGGGCTTTTTTGCCGGTCAGCGTGCCTTCTTGTGCAGCGCCCAGGCCCGCGCCGCTGGTGAGTGCTGTGGCTAGCGTCGTGTGGCGGAGCGTTATAGCGGGCCGGCGCCGCTTGATCGCCCGCTTGATCCCTGGTTGCCGCCGCCCCTGCCGCCGCCGCCTCGCTGCTAGCAGCGCTGCCGCCTGCTCACCCCGTCCCGCTTCTCCACCACCTGCGATGCCAGGCGGTAGCATGTCGGAGCAGGGAGAAGAGGTGTGCAAGTACTGCCACTGCCAGGAGGATGACGACGAAGGTGCGCTGCGGGGATCTCTGGTCCAGGTGGCACAGCGCGGTCGAGGGGGTGCACATCCCACCACATGCAGCATGCGATCCGAGGCCGTCGGGCATCAACTGAGACAAGCAGCTGCGGGCAGCTCTTCAACAGGTGGACTTGAGTTCACCAGCGCGCCGATGTGCTGTGCCCCGCCTGACTTCGCATGCTGTGCACTCTGCCCCCTTGCCCTCGCAGGCGGCATGTTTGTGACGCCCTGCGCCTGCCGCACGCCGCTGCACCAGCGCTGCCTGTTCCAGTGGATCTGCGCCAAACGGTGCAACAGCTGCGAGATCTGCCACGAGCCATGGCAGGGCCAGCTGCAGGGTAAGATGGCCGTAGTATGTTTGTGGCTGGGACTGGGCAGAATTCTGAAGCGCGACCTGCGGCGTGGCCAGCCCCCTCTGGACTGGGCAAGCCTGCGTGCTCCGCCTGGCCATGCGGCAGCATGGTGCTGGCGCCTGCATGCGGTCGCACCATGCTGCACGCTCGGCCCGACCGGCTCCCCCGCTTCCTGCCGTCCGCCCCATGTGCAGTGCCGGCCGACAGCCTGTTGCAAGTGCTGGCGCATGCGCAGGGGGACGCAGCCGTGCGTGAGGCCATCGCTGGGCTGGTTGCCGCAATGAATGCCCACGTGCTGGTCCGTCAGGCCGAGCTGGAGCAGCAGGTGACGCACTCTGTGAACACACTGCGGCACATGGACCAGCAGCTGCAGCGTTTGGAGCAGGCAGAGCAGGCACAAAGGGCAACGATTGCCCGGCAGGAATCGGAGCTTGCGGAAGCACGGCGGGAGGCGGCAGACGCCCGCGCCGCGCTGCATGCGGCACAACAGCAGCAGCTGGTGGAGCGCAGCTGGGCAAGCGGCGGCCGGCCGCCAGTCCCCCAGCGGCCATGGTGGCAGGTGTGGGCGGCACGCGGCAGCATGGTTGCAGTTGGTGCGCTGGTTGGCGCAGCGATTGGTGTGCCCATAGATCGGCGCGTCCGTCGGGCACACCGGCCGGGCGACAGCGGCAGGGGAAGCAGGGCAGGCGGCATGTTTGAGGTGCATGCCCAGCGGGCTGCAAAGGGCTAGCCACGCTTTTGCGGCTCCTTTCGGGTGAGCCCTGCAATGGCTTTGTACTAATCACCTCCCTGTACGACCAAATGCGTGCCACCTGCGTGTTCTGTGCTTCCCCAGTTTCGCATCCTCTGGGTTCAGCCAGTGGCCCGGCAACAGCGGGGCAGCGCTGCGCTCTACACCCATGCAGCCAAGCCATCAACATGTAAGCAGCTCACGATGCCACTTGCCGTCATTGTTGCTTTCACGGCTTCGCTAGCTTTCCATGCTTGCACCTCTGCATAAAAGAACAAGGCGCAGATAGAGCGCAACGAGCACAGCCGCCGCGTCAACAAACTGGAGGTGGAAAACATCAACCTGCGGGCGGAGGTGGATCGGCTGCGGGGCCAGCAGGTGCGGCAGGCCCAGCAGGCAAGGCATACACAGCAGGTGCAGCAGGCGCAGCAGGCGCAGCAGGCGCAGCGGGCGCAGCGGGCGCCAGGGGAGCGCAGCTACTCGCAGCAGCAGCTTGTGGGGTCAAGCCTGCTGGCCGGCATTGCCGGCTCTTCAGGACGGAGCAGCCAAAGGCACGGCCGAGGAAGAAAGCAGGCCGGAGCAAGGCGGGTGCTAAGAGCGGCAAGAGGGCATGGTCGCTCACTGGGTGACTCCGGCTGGGCAGCTCCACAGGCCCGGCAGACGCAGCGCATTGGCTGCTGCAGAGCGATGCCGCTGCTGCTCCGCGCCGCCAGGACTAATCGTCTCCATGCCTCTTGAGCCAGGCGCTGCCCTTCCATCCCTGTGTTTACTCGTCCAGGCATGAACATCAAGATGTAACGAGTGGTTCGCTGCACAATGAAACAGCTCAGTAACTGTCTGTGCTGCCAAACGTGAGGCGCAGGCCACCCAACTCACGCACGCTGCCGCCGCCGCCCTCAGCAGATGTGCCACTGCCATCGCCGCGCGCCCTGCTCTGTTGCGTGAGTTATCCGGATCTGCTTCTGACGGCCCAGCGGCGCTCCCAGACGGGCAGGGCTCCACGCCGACCTGCCTTCTTGTGCAGCGCCCAGGCCCGCGCGGCTGGTGAGCGGTGTGACTGGCGCTGCACTTTGGAGCGCTGTGGCGGGCCAGCGACGCTTGATCGCCCGCTTGATCGCTCGCTGCCGCTGCCCCTGCCGCCGCCGCCTGGCTGCCGCCGCCTGCTCACCGTTCCGCCCTTCCACCACCTTGATGCCAGGCGGTAGCATGTCGGAGCAGGGAGAAGAAGCGTGCAAGTACTGCCATGGCCCGGCGGATGAAGATGAAGGTGCGCAGCGTGAATCTCTGGGCCAGGTGGCGTGCCGCAGTCGAATGGGGCGCGACATCCCTGCACGTGCAGCATGCACCCACCCGAGCCCATCTGGCATCAACCGAAGCAAGCAGCTGCCGGCAGCGCTGCACACAATGGGTCATAATTCACCAGCACGCTGATGTGCTGTGCCCTGCCCGACTTCACCTGCTGTGCGGTCTGCCCCCATACCCTCGCAGGCGGAAGCTTTGTGCTCCCATGTGCCTGCCGCACGCCGCTGCACCAGCGCTGCCTTTTCCAGTGGATCTGCTTCAAGCGGTGCGAGACCTGCGAGATCTGCCAGGAGCGGTGGCAGGCCATCATGCCAGGTGGGTCGGCTGGGCCGGATGCCGGGTGGGCAGATTGGGCTGCGCGGGCATGACGCGGCGCGTGCATGATGCGGCGCGTGCATGATGCGGCACGTGCACGTTGAGGTGTTGAAGCTGTTCAGCCACTTGATGCCCGCACGGCGGCTGGTGCGTGCTAACAGGGCAGTCTGATCTTGCCATACCATCGGCGCACAACTCAGCCACCCCGTGCGCCACTTGTTTTGACTTGACCACGCCCCACCGCCCTCTGCCCTGTCTGCAGTGTCGGTCGAAACAATGCTGGGCGCGCTGGAGGAGGGGCGGCACGCGCAGCAGGCGCAGGGCGCGCAGACGCAGGGCGAGGTTCAGCTCATCGCAGCAGTTCTGCATGCATTTGCGAACGACGTGAACCGCAGGGTGATGCAGCTGGGGCGGCAGGTGGAGCAGACGGTGCGGGAGGCGATGCTGGAGCAGCAGAAGGAGCGGGACGCACGGGAGCGGGCGGAAGCAGCCAGGGATGAGCACCTCCGGCGGCTGCAAGCCGCGCGGGAGAGGGAACGCAGGCTGGAAGCCGAGCTGCGCGCTGTGCAGCAGGCGGCGCAGCTTGGGGAGGGGGCAGCGGCAGTGACGGCGGCGCTGGAGCGTGCCAGCAAAGCCGAGGAGGCCTGCAAATCGGCCACAGACTATGCTGCCCGCCTGGAAAAGGACAAGCTGGAGCTGAAGGTGAGCTTCTTGCAAGCTTGCCACTTGGTACGGTCACAAGCTGACCAGTTCTGCATGGCCTGGGTTCAGTGGCCGTTTCTGACATAGTTTTGCAAATGCAGCCTGACGCCTGCCAGCCTGACGCCTGACGGCTGGCAGGTCCAAGGCATGTGCTGTGGCAGTACATGACTGCCGGGGCACTCTTTGTGCATGCTGAGATCGCTGCGGTGCGTCACCGCTGGCCAGTGCCACTCACCTGCCGGCCTGACGTCGCCCTTGCTGCCGTGCAGCAAGAGGTTCGCGTGGTGTCTGACGAGCGGAATCAGCTGCGGACGGCGCATGGCAAGTCCATGCGCGAGGTTGACAAGCTAGAGCAGAAAAGCAATGCCCTGCAGGCGCACATTCAGAGGATCCAACGAGCACCAGGGGCGGGTGGTGGCAGGCCGCCAGGCCCCCCCCGGCCGTGGTGGCAGGTGTGGGCAGCACGCGGCGGCGTTGCTGCCGCTGGCGCTGCGATGGCCGTGCTCGCCGACCGGCGCCTCCGTCAGGCACCGCGGCAGGCTCCGGCAGGAGCGGCAGCACCTGCTGGGCGGCGGCAGCAGCAGCAGAACACTGCTCCCTCATGAGGGCTGGGCGGACAGAATGCACGAGTTTGCCGATGCGCCGGCTGCGAGGTACAAGCCGCACGCATGTTCTCTGCTGAAACTTTCCAGTGTCCCCTGCGCTGCTTTGCAGACTGCTTACTCCTTCCATTGCACTTTTCATGCATCTTTCCCTCTGTCTTGCAATGGCGGCTCAGCAATGGCTCAAGCTGAGCCTGTGCGCGGCGCCGCCGTCAACTTGTAAGCAGCTTGCGATGCACATGGAAGCAGGCGGCGGCAACTGGGAGGTGTCTTTGAAGTTCAGACGTGTTCGCGGTCGTGTTGTCTGTCTGAACCACGTAAGAGCATGGCTGTAGCAGTTCCACGTGTCGGTGTCGTGCGCGCTGGCCGCTGCTGCTGTTGGCCCACCACCCACAGGTCTACTGGTCTCCAGCGCGCTGCCCTCACCTCCAGCAGTACATTTGGATGCGTGAGCAGCCTTGCATGCCTGCAGTGAACATGGAAGGGAGCATGTGCGAGCTGGCGCTTGCAGCTTGGCAGGCTAGCTAGCTGCGGCAGCTTGCCCAGCCGCAGCTGGGCACGTTGGACGGCATGCTGTGGCGGCAGACCTCCCTCACGCATCCCCTTGTTCGCTGCTTTGATGACATCGCCTTGGCGTTTCTGGTGATTTCGTGAGCCTCTGGTGGGACGGGATTGCACCTCCAGCGCGGTTGCTCGCCGGCCGAGCTTTTCCGGCCGCGACGTCGGTGAGCGACCCGCGCGGAACGTTGTGCAGCATCTTTGTGGCCCGCATGAGGCGAGCCGGAGGTCAGCCGCGGTAGTCGCAACGTCGCCGCTGCCGCTGCCGCTGCCGCTGCCGCCGTTCCACACCGTGCGATGGTGCCGCACTTTCCCTGACAAGGAGCACGCAGGTGACATGGAGCAGTCGCATCCAAATGAAGTGTGCAAGTACTGCTAAGAGCCTGTAGACCAAGAGGAAGGTGGGTGCACCCAACAGGACATGAGGGAGGTGTGGTCACCGTGTGCAGGAAATCAGGTGGCTGCTGCCACTTCTGTTCCCTGCATATTCCCGGGGTGGGTGCTGGACATGACCCTTGTTGTAACCGCGCCTGAAACGGGGCAGGCACATGCCTCCAATTCGAGTGGCCGCCACCTGGCCTCGATGCCGCTGCCGCCCGGCCCTCGACGCTGCCCACCCGCCTGCTTGCTGGCCCCGCCCCGCAGGCGGCACATTTGTGACGCCCTGTAGCTGCCGCAACCCCGTGCACCAGCGCTGCCTGTTCCAGTGGATCTGCGACCAGCAGGGTCGCTCGGAATGCGAGATTTGCCACGAGCCCTGGCGGGGCCTGCTGCAGGGTGGGCTTGGGAGAGAGTGCTGCGTGCTGGGCGGGTTTGTTAGCTGGCTGGCCCTGCCATGTCCTTCCACCGACTACTGCCCGTTCGGCAGTGGTCCTTTTGTCACCGTTTGCCAGAGCTCTTGACGCAAGGCATGCCCTGGGCACTGGCCTGCTTCCTAAGCTGCCACGCAGGGCCAGCCCCCCGATTGCCAGCACCCCTGATTGATCAAAAGTGAAAAAAATCAGTTCAAACAAATGATCTTGTCTCACCCTCGTCCCTGCTGTGCAGTGCCCATCACCAGACTGGTGGGCCTGCTGCAGCAGGCGCAGCAGGGGGAGGGCGAGGACCTTGAGGAGCTGCTGCAAGACCTGGTGGACGATGCTGGGGAGAGCCTGCTGCTGCAGGGCGCCATGCTGGGCCGCCAGCTCAGCCAAGCTGTTGAGGGGCTGCACAGGGAGCGCGCGATGCGGCAGCAGGCAGCGCAAGCCAACGCACGCATGTACCTTGAGCTGGCGGAGGCGCGGAGCGAGCTGGCGGCCGCACGTGGCGCACTGGCGGCGGGGCGCCTCGCGCCCAGCCAGCAGGCGCTGGAGCAGGCGCATGCACGCGCGTGCCGTGCAGAGGCGGAGCTTGATGCTGCTAAGGAGGAGACGGCTCGGTCCGAGGTGAGCCGCTTTTAACTGACATTTTTCTGGATCACAGCTTGTGGGCGCGTGTGCGGCTTGTTCAGATGCTGGGGTTGGGTGAGGCGTGCCGATGGCTGCTGGCAGTACGCAATAGTTGGCCCTGATTGAAGCTTCCAGGCCTGCCACCCAACGTGCCTGAGTTGATGGGATGCGCACACACCAGTGCATGGTCTTTTTTTTTTCCAGTGCATGGTCCTGCTGTCTCGAACTGCCGATACTGCCTCTCGCTGCCCTCGCTCCTGCTGCCCACCCCTTAACGTGCCGCTCACACTGCACCGCTCCACCCCTGTTGCGCCGCAGAGGGCGGCAAAGATTGCATGGAATGAGAAGGACGAGGCTCTGATCGAACGCAACAAGCAGAAGGGCAGGGCGGACAGGCTGGAGAATGAGAACATTGACCTCAGGGAAAAGCTGCGACGGCTGCAGGGCGCGGCGGGAGGGCAGGCATCGGCGGCGGCACCGCCGGCGCGGCCTTGCACACCAGAGCAGCAGGCGCAGCAGCCGCAGGCGGGTGAGGTACGGCGGTTAGAGCAGGAGGTGCGGCGCCTGCGGGCTCGTGTGGCTGCGCTGGAGCCTGAGGCGGCAGTGATGCAGCAGGTCAGGCAGCAGGCGCGGCGTGCACAGCAGGCACAGCAAGGCGATGGCAGGGCGCCTCGACAGGCGCAGCAGCAGCAGGGTGCGGCAGCGGGGCGGCGGAGGAAGACACGAGAGGACTACATTCGCCGCGATCGTGAGCAGCCAGAGGAGGGCGCAGCAGGCAGCGCCGCCCCGCCGCTACAGCAGCCAACGCCATGGTGGCAGGTGTGGGCAGCGCGGGCTGCCATTGCTGCGGCTGGAATTGCGGTTGGCGCTGCCGCCGGCCGACGGGGCCGGCAGCCGGAGCAGCAGGCTGCAGCTGAGTTGCATGCGCCGGCGGCTGGTCAAGGGCAGCAGGAGAAGGACAAATGCAAGGGGGCGGCCTCACGACTGCCTCTGCCCAGCTGGCGCTGAGGCACTGATGCTCTCCTGCAGGCAGCTGCCGGTCTGAGCTGTTCATCTTCATCCTTCTGCTCTGCCTACCTCCACAAGCCTCTCATGCCTGCCGGTGCGGCCTTTACCATGTCTGTGAGCACACGTGCCACGCCAGTGGCCTTCATCGCAGCTGGCGTGCCATGCCGCAGCCGCCCATCTGTGAACATGCCGCGAACACAGCGGCACAGCGCCTGGCACGTGGAACTGGCTGACGGTGGGCATCGGGCGTTGCGCTGCAAGCTGAGCGCCCAGCCTTATCTGCTGTTGGCCCGACCGAGAAGTGCGACGGCGGTAGCGGCGGCGGGAACCTTGCGGCCTCGATCTGGGCGGCGCGAGAGTCTTTGGTGGTTTCCTTAAGGCAGAAGCCCTACTCGAGCCTGCAAGCGTTCCCGACGGCCCAGGCGAGTGACTGGAGGGCGAGTTTGCGGCTGGACCACCCAGCGTCGCTGCTGGGCACCCGCCTGCCGCTGCATAGGTACGACGCACGCGCGCAGCAGATGGGATCAGCCTGGTTGCCGACGAGGGCCACGCCACGGCTGCCGCCACCGCCGCAGCTGTGCTGCAGCCGCCGGCGCCGGTGCTCTGGCCGCCACCCTCATCGCACGCCATCCCCGACTCATCGTGCAGGCTACCCCAGCAGCAGGAAGTATGGGCGATCCCAGCGATGACCGCGACCTGTACATGTGCAAGTACTGCCTGCAGCCCGGAGACGAGCACGAAGGTGCACCAGGGATGGCCAGGTTTCGGAGCGGGGCGCTGGTGCTGTGCCCAGCATGCTGGTGGTGGAGTGCTAACTGCTCCTCCAGCCGGCACAGTTGCCCTGCATTACACAGTGTATCACAGACATCCCGGCCAGCATATGCCAGCAAGCCACGGTTCCCTTGCTCACGCGCCCAGCACCCACCCTCCGCAGGCGGCAGCTTTGTGATGCCCTGCGCCTGCCGCGACCCCGTGCACCAGCGCTGCCTGTTTCAGTGGATTCGGGACCAGCAGCGCAGCGACTGCGAGATCTGCCACGAGCCCTGGCGGGGGCTGCTGCAGGGTGGGGTGGCATCCCAGCTCAGCCAGGCTTGGCGGGCAGGGGCCGCCGTTACCGCAGGCTGCCGTTTTCATGCCCTGCCTGGCGCCCAGCTATTGCACAGGTGCCCGGCCCTCTGCCTGCAGCTTGCGGCATGTACTGCCTCTGCTCTGCTTGAGGTTCGGGGCTCCTCTGCGAGCGCCCCATTCCTGTCCTTCCCTCCCCCTTGCGCCAGTACCCATCACCAGCCTGGTCAGCGCTCTGGAGCAGGCACAGCAGGCACAGCGCGGCGTGCCAGCCGGCATGCTGGCGGACCTGCTGCATGCGCTCCTGGAGGATGTGGGTGCTGGCATGCTGCGCCGTGGCGCTCTGCTGGAGCGGCAGCTGCTGCGCACGCTGGATGAACTGGAGCGCGAACGGGCTGCTCGGCAGGCGGCAGCCGAAACCGCGACACAGCTGCGGCTGGAGCTGGGGCTCGCACTGCGGGAGGCGGCAGGCAACCGTGCTGCGCTGCGCGCTGCGCAAGAAGTGGTGGACAGCGTACCCAATGCGGCGGCGGTGCAAGCGGCGTACCGGCGAGCTGAGCAGGCTGAGGCGGAGTGGAGCGCTGCGCTGGACTTGAGAGACCGTTACAAGGTGGGCGTCGGACGCTGGGGTGGGATGTTTGGTTGACACTCTTGCCCACGCGCTGGCCACCTCGTGCACCGCGCATATGCAAAGCTGCTGGGGAAGCCGCTGCCCACCGGCTGGCTGCTGCGCTGTTTCACATCGGAAGCTGTCTACCGAACGCTGCCCAGCTCCTGCTCCCGTCCTGATGCAGACGCAGGCGGACATTGCCTGGCGGGAGAAGAACGAGGCTCAGACAGAGCGCAACAAGCAGCGCTACCGAGCCGACAAGCTAGAGCTTCAGGTCATTTCGCTGCAAGAAGACCTGCGGCGCCTGCGGCGGCGTCTGGAGCGGCAGCAGGGGCAGCAGGGGCGGCATCCAGAGCAGGCACATGCATCTGATCCGGATTGGCAGCAGCGGCAGGAGCGCCAGCAGCGGCAGTGGCAGGCAGATGCGTCGCGGGGGGCGGAGCAGTGGCGGCTGGAGCAGGAGGTGCGGCGTCTGCAGGCTCGTGTGGCTGCGCTGGAGCCTGAGGCTGCCATGATGCAGCAGGTTCGGCAGCAGGCACAGCAGGCACAGCATCGGGCACAGCAGCATGCACAGGAAGCACAGCGTCAGGCACAGCAGACACAGCAGGAGGCGCAGCAGTACGCACAGCAGCAGGCGCAGTATTCACACCAGCAGGGTGAGGCGGTGGCAGGGCGGCGGCGCAAGACACGGGAGGACTACATTCGCCGCAGGAGCGGGCCAGCCAGCATGCACAGCGCGGGCAGCGGTGGCGGCCTGCTGACCGGCCAGCAGTGGCACCAGGCGGCAGTGGCGGTGATTGGAGCAGTGGGTGTTGCAGCCTGCCTGCTCACTGGAGGGCTAGCTGTGAGCAGGGCGCGCCGGCGGCAACGCGACTCGCCAGCACAGCGGCGGGGCGCCGGCGCCAACAAGGCGGCAGCCAGGGGGTGGCTGCCATGGGCGTCTGATGGAGCAGCCCGCTGAGAGACAGCAGCAGTACCTTAACTCAGCTTGCTGCTGCGCCTTCTCCTTTATGCTCAACTTCTATTCTTCTTGCTTGCGCAAGCACTCTCGCAAGCACGTGCGCACTCTCTGCAGCACCGTCACTGGTTTGCAAACTGTGCAGTCATTGCCACAATCTTCTTCTGCCAGATGGCTTGCCCCGGGGTCCCTTGTATAGCGCCATATTACATATGTATGGATGCACAGGTCCCAGCATGAGCAGCAGCAGCAGTAACAACAAGGAACGGCTCGCAAGGGGGCACACATGACAAACCGCACAGGGGGCAAGCATAACACATCAGGGCTTGCAATGAATGTTGCGTGAAGGCAGAGCATGAAGGAGAACGCTAGCTGGCCCCACAAACCAAGTTGGTTTGTGGTGCTGAACACGCCGGGGCATGCCAGCCAGCCAGCGACGGCACGGTGTCCGTATCGGCATCAGACCCACTGTCGCCTTGGATGCTGGCTGCTGCTGGGCAAACAGCGGCGTCGGCTCCACATCCACTCAGCCGCTCTACCCCAGAAACGCCGCCAGAGCAGGAAGAAACACTTGTGACTGCTGCAGCCACGAGGTGTAGGCTCCATCCAGCAGCAGCAGCCGCGCATCCGGCAGGTGCTGGGCCTGCGTGCAGAGCGGGGCAGAGGGGCTGTGGTCAGCACATCTGGCGCTGGACTGGCAGCTCGGGCGCACCAGGCACAGCTGCAGCCTGCTGAGTGCACGCAGCTGTTGCAATGCAGCCGCGCTTACCATAGCTTGCGAATTGGCAGGTGGCACCAGCTCGTCGGCCTTGCCTGCAAGGCAGAGCATGGTGCCCAGGAGGTGAACGTTCACAACGTTCACAACGTTCACAACGTTAACAACACTGTTGCACGGGGGGCTGCTCAATGGGCGCCGGTGCCTGCTACTAGATGCTGAGCAACATGGCTGCACTGGGAGGGGCAAGGGCAGCACGCTGACCAGCCCAGGGCCTGCACACAACTGCTGGCCGCATGTGGTGCCGCCACACCTGCCACCAGCAGCATGGGGTTGGCGATGCTGCCCAACTGGCCCACCACCCCGTTGCCAGGCTGCAGCTGCGGCAGTGCAGAGGGTGGCAGGTGCAGCGAGTGATGGCTGATGCCCATGAAGCGCTCGCCAGTACCACATGTGAACAGGTCGGCCTCCTCAGCTGCACCAGCGCCAGCTGAAACACACGGCCGTGCCGGCATGTGCACCCTTCACCGATTCAGGTTCAAATTTGCACCCATCCGCTGGCCAAGCAGTGCAGTGCAAGAGAACAGCCCTGCTGAGCACTGCACTCACCCAGGACAGCCAGGCGTCCAGCTGGCGCCGGATGGATGTGTTGGGTTTTTGTGCCGCGGCTGCCCGGGCCTGCCCAAACCAGCAGGCCAGCTCGATGCCTGGGTGCAGAAGGGGGGCAGGAGGGCAGACAAGCCGTTCGGCCGTGCTGAGGCCAAGTGGGCGGCGCAGCGGGACGCGTGCGCAACACTCTGCCAGGCTCTGTGGGCTGCATGCAGCAGCCGGCGAGGCACCCAGCAGAGCACTGTGCAGCCTGGAATGCAGCCAGCAGCCCGGCTTCAGCAGCACACCTTGGGTGGTGTTGAGCGGGAACAGCAGGGACAGCGCCAGTGTCTCGGTGGTGTTGGGAGAGGACAGGATGCGCAGCGCGCGCGAGGTGGGGGGCACCGAGCCCGCGCCGCCGGCAGAGCCGTCCAGGATGACAAACTGTACGCAGAGGGGGTGACAAGAGTGTCGATGGCACGCCTCAGCCGTAGTACGGTGATCCAACCAGCGGGTGGCGGCAGATCTGCGGGATGCCATCCTGCGCCTTACACAGCTGAATAGGCAGCAGGTGTGGCAATGGAGATGGAAATTCTAGCCAGCCCCACTCGCCTTGCCCAGCTGCTCCCCGTGCCGCGCTGCCATGGCCACCGCCACGCCGCCACCCAGCGCCCATCCCAGCACATCGGGCGGCTGCTCCAGGCCCAGCGCCTGCAGGGAAGGAGGGGGCAGGTAAGGGTACAGATGAGACAGTGCAGCATCTGCGGCGGCAGGGCAGTGCACATGCTTTACGGCGGCAGCAGCCTGACCTGGTATTGCCACCAGCAGGTGGCACGCCTTGTTGCTGAGCAGAGGGGCTGGTGTGTCGCAACACATCTGAGCTTGGCTTGCCTGGATGAATTCAAACACTTCGTCCGCCATGGAGGGCACCGTCAGCGCCTGCAGCGGTGCCAGGTCCTGCGCCACAGAGCGGGGCAGGCACAAAGGCAATCGTGGAGCAGGCGGTGCACGCAGAGACGGGAGAGAGAAGTCAAGCTGGCTGCTGCGTGCTTTTCCACCCTTTCCACCCGGAGTGCTGTCATGCTGCCGCTGCAGCATGCACCTGCGTCTGGCCCTGCCCCCTCAGCTGCAGCCCACTTGCCCCCCTGTGTGCAGGGATCGGGATTGCAGGCACCTGCGTCTGGCCCTGCCCCCGCAGGTCGACCATGATGACTTCCCGGTCAGCAGACAGGACATCCAGAAACTGGAGGGGCCTGTTGGAAAGAGGGAGCGTTGCAGCATGCATTCAGTCAGCAGAGCCAGCCGTGTAGCATGGCAGGCGTGGGGGGAATGGGGGCCCCGGCCCGGGAGGTGCACCTTGTCATCTGGGCGGCCGCTCGAGCCAGGGCGCGCGCCCTCGCAAGCTCACCAGCCCGCCAGCGCATCGCCGAAGCCGGCCAGCAGCACGATGGCTGGGTGGGTGCTGTTTGCGCCAAACCTGTGTTGGATGGGGGGAAGGCGGCCGGGGCAGCAGCAACAACCTCAGCAGTTGGACGGGGGCAAGAGGCAATGGCAGCGGCCAGAAGTTGAGCAGGCGCCTGCTGTGCCGCTGCCGCTCTCCACAGCGTGCGCTTTCACCTCCGCACCTGTAGTAGCCCCAGTTGGCTGTGGGCGTTTCCAGGCGCAGCAGCGGTCCAATGCTCTGCAGGGAGTTTGAGCGGCAGCTCACAGTGCGGCTCAATTGGGTGGCAGGCGGCTCTTGTGCTCAGCACACCGCTGCCGACACGCAGGCACGTCTTGCATGCTCGTCCAGGCCCCGCACACCTCTCGTGTGAAGCCGTCAGCTCGTAGGAACTGGCTGTTGTCCAGCATCACTCCAGAGCAGAGGTCAGAGAGGCGGGAGGGCAGGGCCAAGTCGTCCTGACGCAACCCTCGTTGGGCGGTGACGGCGGGCGGTGCGGCGGCACACAGCAGGGTTGCAACCAGCGCCAGAGCGAGGCCTGGAGGCGTCAAGCAAGTCCAGCACGCCCGCATGGCTTTGGAGAGCGCGCTGCAGGCCGCGGGAGGCTGGGCCGGGCAAGGTGGCGCCCTGTGGGAGCTCGAAAGCCTGCCCAAACGTAGAGCATGCAGGCCAAGTCAGTCCAAAGCCATGAACAAAGCCGAGTAAGCGCAGCTCCAGACCCTCCCACACCTGCTGACTGGGCACCGACCGGCGAGCTTGCGTTCAACACGTCGCCCCCCATTCAGCCTGCTGCCGTTTTGGTTACATGGGGTAAGGGGCGGTCGTTCATGAGAGCAAAGAGAGGGACAGAGCGAGGAAATCGAGCACAAAAAGGTTGCAGGAGATGGCAGAGCGGGGCGGGGCACACAAAGAAGGGCGGGCGGTGAAACAGAGGGGCGCCCAAAACCCCAGCGATCACTGGCATGGCATCATGGGGGCTAGGTGCGGCTGCCGTCATTCTGGGCTGCAGCACGTGAAAGCGGCTGCCTTGTGCGCCGCCTGCTGACTAGTGGGTCATGGTACAGTAAAGGGGGGCTGGGAAGCGCCATGGGCGACAGTCAAAAGCCCGCTGCTACGAAGGCTGCTACGGTCCGCTTCACTCCTGCATGGCAGCCACGCCGCTGCGGCCGGAGCGCACGCTGCCGCGGCCGCGCACGCGGCCCGTGCCGCCCGCAGCCTGCGGTGGAAGCAATGGGGCAAGTAGGTAAGGCAAGGCCAGTGGGCTGAGGCTGTGACCAGCATGATCGGATTGCCTGCAAGCGGCGGCCACCCAGCCGAAGCTGCGGCAGCAGCCATCTTGCAGTCCGCGCACGCCAACACGTTTTCCCAGCCGACCAGCCCTCACCTGCTGGAAGTGGCGGGTGAGCTGCACCATGCGCGTGCCGCCCTTCTCGCCGCTGATGCGGATGCCGCTGCTGAGGGTGCGGGGGCCGCCAGCGCCGCCGCCCGCCGCGCCGCCCGCCGCCTTGGCAATCAGCTCAATCTGTGGAGCGGTAGGAAGAGGACAGCAGGAGCAGCAGGGTGGGGAGTGGGTGGGTTGCATGGCGGCTGGGGAGTGGCAGCGTGGCTGTACGTCACCCAGCACCACCAGCAAGCAGCACCAAGCTGCAAGAACAGCCACCATGCATCGATGTTCCTGTCCTGCTACCCCGCCTCCCTGCTGCCAGCCACTCCAGCACAGCCGCACCTCCATGGGCTGACCGTCCAGCTGCACAGTGTTGTAGCGGCGCATCGCGCGCTCCGCGTCCGCCGCCTGCTCGTAAATCACCTCGGCGGTGCCCTCAGACCGGCCGCTGCACCGAGGCACGCAAGGCAGGGAGCAGCGGAGCGGTTGAAGTCAGGCGCAAGGGGGTTGAGACAGAGCCCACTGCCCAGCACCCACCCAGCCAAAGAACTGCGGCTAAAGCACAGCATGGGCACCCATCCCGTGCACACCGCCACCGCCACCGGCCAGCGCAGCGCACCTGTTGTCGTAGTGCACCTTGTGGCTGACCAGCTTGCCGCACGTGGCAAACAGCTCCTGCACGGTCAGAAAAGGGCAGATGCACGGCAGCTGTGAGCAATCGGTTGCTCCTCGGGGGCAGCGGCGCAAGCAGGCTGTGCACCCACCAGGCAAGCAGTTTGCCCTGCTACCACAGCTGCATGGCGCACCAGCTCAGCTCGGCACAACCATTCCTTCAAAAAATCCCTTCCCCGCTCACCTTGATGTCTGAGTCCGTCACGTCGTAGTGCAGGTTGGAGATGAATCTGCGGCACAGCAAAGCAGGGCAGCGGCGGCAGGGGCGGCGGGCGCGTCATACGGCAGGCGTTGCAGCAGGGTGGCGGCGGTTGGGCAGGTGAGGTGGAGGCCGGTGCCGGCTTGGACATGGTTGGCGGCTGCAGGCGTCCCACAGGCTGGCGGTGCGTTGGTCCAGTTGGCAGCCCTCAAAACGGCGCTCGCCCACAGCGGCTGAAGCACAGGCACAGCGCAGCGCCGTTGCAGTGCCCGTTTCCGGCTGCATCAGACGTTTGCGCCCTTCCCTCGGCCCTCAGGCCCCAGGCGCTGCAGCGCCGGGAGGCTGGGTGCTGCCTCCGGCTGCATGCAGCGCCGGCGCTGGCCGCCGCATGCCTTCGCTCGCCGCCGCACAAGCCCACGCACGCAGACGGCACCGCAGCAGGAGAAAGGTAGGGTGGGGCCGCCGGTTGGTGGCCCGCACACGTGGTGCACTCACAGCTTGGTGCCCAGGGAGGAGGGGTCGCGGGGGCCGCGCCCGGCACGGGGGCCGCGGCCGCCGCCGCCGCCGGGCTGGCCGCGGAACAGGTCGTGGCCC
>VIYQ01005300.1:0-34999 GCA_009928355.1 Chlorella sp. CH2018 | reverse complement strand
TCATCAATGCCAACCGACCGCGCAACTTGCGCCGCCTGGGCATGACTCGGGACGAGTTCAATGCCTTTGTGAAGCAATGGCCCCGCAGCGAGCAGGGGCGGCGCCTGCTGGAGGGGCTCAGGTGGGCCAGGTTAGGCGGCTTGATGGTGGCTGCTGGCTATTCTGTACCTGCCAGGGCAGCCAAGCCTGTGCAGTGCACTGGGATGTTGTGCTTCCTGCTTGCCTCACCCACAATGCCGTGGCACCCATCCATCCATTTGCAGGCTCGGCAGCGTGGAGGGCTGGCCGCGGCCGCCCTCATGGCAGCAGGCGCAGCAGCGGCAGCAGGCGGCAGAGGCAGAGTAGCAGCGCACTGGCAAGGCAGCAGCTGCGGCAGCTAAGAGCAAACAGACGAGGGTGCGGCGCAACAAGGCAGCGGAGCAGCGGCAGCAGCGGCACTGGCGGTGCGGTGGGTAGCTGAGCGGGCAAGTAGGCAGTGGCAGGCAGCCTTCATGCAGTGGCAATCGACTGCTGTTCGGCTATTGCGACACACTGCCTATTGTTGGAACGCATGCATGCGCGAATGGGTGCAGCAGCGGCCCCCTGTGGCGGGGCAGTGCCAGTTGTCAGAAAACTCGTGCTGCCTGTTCTGCAGCCCTGCAAGCTGACTCCGGAAGCGGTGAGGTCAGCTGTTACAGAGAGCTTAAGCGACAGAGTGGAGCAGAAGGTCGCAGCAGGGAGGGATTTGGAAGGAAGGCGGGAGCAGGGGAGCAGCTCAGGAATCAAGCATATCAAATCGGCACCTGTCACGGCAAGGCAGCCCGGCCACCCGGCCTGCCTCGCACACACACATTCGGCTGCCAGCTGCCTACCACTTGCCCCAGTCGTCTGCATCAGCGGCCTTGCCATTGGCAGGCACGGCGTGCGAGGGGGAGGCGCCGCCCTCGTCCCAGCCGCTCCACTGCGCATCCGCCGCCGCATGCTGCTGCCGGCCGCCAGCGCTGCCGCGTGCCGCGCCGCCACTCGGGGCATCATCCCAGCCAGAGCCCCACTCGTCGCGAGCGGCAGGCTGCTGGTACGAGCCGCCACCGCCGCCGTTGCTGCTTCCCCACTGGCTTTCGTCGCCCGCCCCAACTGCCTGGTAGCCAGAGGGGGCGCCGCCACCGTAGCCGCCGTGGTAAGCGCCCACTGTGCCGGTGGCGGAGGTGGCGTGCACAGAGGCCGCCACCTTGCGGCTGCCAAGGTCAACCTTGTACCCATTCTGCAGCGTTGCGGAAGGGCAGGCAGCCAGAGAGGAGGCGGTGAGAGGGGACACACGCAGTAGGGAACCAAACGCCTCGCTTTGTGCGCCTAGCCCGGCCAACCATCAGGAATGCAGCCCGTCCACCCCCCACCGGCAAGCAGCCAGCGGCCCACCCGCCCGCCCAACGCGCCCGGCCAGGGCGCACGCACCTGCGCCGCCGTCTGCTCCACAGCCGCGGCTGCCGAGGCGTAGGCGGACTTGAGGAAGGACCAGCCCTTGGAGCTCATCTCCTTGGCCTTCTCGGCAGCAGCCTGCAGGCGAATCAAACCAAGCAGAACCAACACATCGGCAAGCAGGATGGTGAGCAGCGAGCCCCTCACCGCCGCGGCCTGGCCTGGTCGGTTCCCTGCCGCGCCCCGGTTGCCTGCTGCGCCGCGGCAGCGCAGCCAGCAACCAGGGGGTGTGTACCCGCGCACAGCACACAGGCAGAGAGGCAGAGGCGCGCAGCAAACGCTCACCGCTGCAGTCTGGTCCAGGTGCGCCTGCTGCGCCTTCTCCTTGGCGACGTGCGCCGCGCTGCCCGCCAGCTGGCCCAGCGAGCTGAGACCCTTTGAGAACATCTGAGCACAAGGGAGGGAAAATGGTGTGCATGGGGAGGGGGAGCCCGGGGTCAGGCAAGTGTGGGGCATGTGGTAGACGCTGCCTGCAGGCTGGCCCGCACTGCCCACGCATCTGGTAGATGCTGCCTGCAGGCTGGCCCACGCTACCCACGCATGCGTGCATGCACAGCCAGATAGCACTGCAGCACACTCCCGGGAGCAAACTAACCTGCGTCACTTCATCAACGTTGATCGCGCCGGCGCCGGCGCCGGCGCCGCCGCCCGAGGGCCGCGGCGCGGGGGTGGAGCCGAAGCCCACGTACTTGCCGCCTGCACATGCCAGCCAGGGCATGCAGCAACGGTTGTTGAGGGGTGAATGAGCCAAGCACGCAAGGCCTGCAGCTGGTGGTCGCAGGCCCACGCACGCTGGCTAGGGGGCAGGCCCTCAGGCCCGGCCCACACACCAGCCCTCACTCACTGCTAAGCCAACAGCCTTGCAGAGCTGCCACGTTGTAGAGCGCCAACGCACGTGCACACACAACACTTGTGCACACATGGGTACAGCACAGCACAGCACAGCACAGCGCACGCACCCTGGCTGGGGGGCAGGCCCTCGGGCCGGCTGGCGTTCTCCGCGATCTTGCGGGAGAAGAAGTTGTCCTTGTCGGCGGCAGAGGCCTGCACAGTGGGCAGAAACATGGGCATGAAGGCAGGAACCGGTCGTCAGCTACGGCGGCAAGTAAGCCAGGCTGGAACAGCATGGCGGCCGGGCAGGAGCTTGGTGGCCCACCGAGCAGGTTGCGACCACAGATCACGCAGATTTCCGCCGGGCAGGTTGGGGCAACAAACCAATCGATGCCAGCCAGAACCGCACCTGCAGCTGGCTGAGGGAGTACTCGCTGCCGCTGCGCGCCGCCGGCGCGTGCGGGTGGCTGCTCACGCTGCCCAGCCCGCCGCTGCCGCCGCCGCCGCTCGAGGCGCCGCCCCAGTCGTCCCAGTCCTCCTGGCCCGTGTGCGGGCTGCAAAGGGCAGGGGATGATGGTCAGAATAGAGGGAAATGGCAACCAGCAACCAGAAACACAGTGCTGCTGGCCTGTGTTGCGGGCTGAAAGAGTGGGCTGCCAGGGCAGCTCGTGAGTACGAGACGGCAGAGGGCAGCGCTCTGCTGCTGCCGACAGCAGAGGGCTGCCCAGGCGTCGCCTAGGCGCACACTGTGAAAGCCACAAGCCAAGCGCTCCCAGTTACAAAGCGCAGGCGCGGCATGCTCAGCAGCGCACCTGGCGGCAAAGGACTTGTTGCGCGGCATCATCTTGTTGTCGGTGCTGGGTGGCGGCGGCGTGTACGGCCGGCCGTCCACCTCGGCCCGCAGCTTCTCGCGGAAAAACTCTGCGGCAGAGCCGGGGCGCACCAGTGGATCGGATCCAGTGACAAAGCAGGCGGCGGGGGCGCTTGACGCTGCAACCGTCTCTCCAAGCTGCGCTCCGTGCACAAGCTGCCACAGCGCCGCCTACTGCAAGTTTGCACACCAGCGCCCGCAGCGCGCCCCACTGCACAAAGCTTGCAGAGCGGCAAGCACAGCGCGCGCAGCGCACCCGCTGCCTTGGAATTGTACTTGTCACGGATCTCAGTGTGCTTGGCCACGCCGTACTGCAGGTGGGGGCGGTCGGGATTGTGATCCAACCGCGTTGAACCAGGAAACGAGCAGCATGCAACGCGCCTGGCTTGTACAGCGGTTGAGCTGCCAACGAGAAGACCTCCAACCGCAACGTGGTGCTGCTGCCACACAGAGCCTCCCCACCTGCGCCAGGAACTTGTTCAGCTTGTCGTTGCCGCCCAGCTGCATGCGGCGCAGCTGGTCGGGGTTCCAGGCGTCCATGGTGACGGACCTGCGCGAAAGAGAACACCAACGAAGGCAGCACAGTTGGGGTCGATGAACAAGCCGGGTGAATGCAGCGTGACACCCCAAAGGCGCACAAGCGGCACCTCAGAGTACGGGGCCATCCATCCGGGCCCTGCCGGCACCCCAGCCCTCTCCTGCCAGCTGCTGCAGCAGCAGGCTGCAGCTACAGTTGCTGCTGGTACAGCCAGCAGCGGCGCGCACCGCACGAAAGAGATGTGCACGCCCAGGCCGCGGTGCTTGCCGCTGCACTCGAGGCACATGAAGATGCCGTAGGACACCGAGGCCCACTGCGGGTTCTTCATCTCGCAGTCCACGCACACCTGGGTGGGGTGTAGGGATGGTGGGTGAGGGATCATGTGTGGGCGGCAGAATGGTTGCGGCAGGTAGGGGGGAACAGGGGCACGTGGCGGTGGCACAGGGGCTTGCAAGCGTACGGCGGCAGGCGTGCGCATCTTCCACAGATCCAGCCGCGCCCCGTACCTTGTTCTCCGGCTGCGTCTGCAGGCTGCGCAGCAGCTTGAGGGCCTCGGGCTGCGCCATGGTGCCCTGCGCACGGTCGGCGGGTGGGCGGGGGCAGCGGCGGTTCAGCGCGGCTGTGGGCGGCCCCGCCGCAGGGCGGGCTGGGGCCCGCCTGCTCGCTGGATTTACACTGCCAGCAGCTGCTGGCGGGTGCTGGGGGCCCTGGGCGCGGCGGTGCGGGGGCTGCAGGCGCGTCCCAAGTCAACTCACCCGCCCGCTTGCCTGGCCTTGCTGGTGAGACTAGAGCGTCGGGTTGGGGATGCACAGCGCCGTGCGCCCGCCAGGCGCAGCAGAGGAAGGCAGAGGAGACGCGCCCGAGGCAGGGCCACGGGAGCAGGACACCTGCGGGCGTGCCCGGCACACCGATGAGCTGCTTGTAGCAGGGTGCAGCAGCAGCAATTGGTGGGGCCTCACTGGGCGGGGCACCTGGCCACTCCGCCCTTCTGCATTGGCGCATCATGGGCACTTGGTGGCCTTTGGAGAGGCAAGGGGGCTGTGCAGTAGTGATCACTCACCCCAGATCTCCGGCAGGCAGTGAGCGGCGGCAGCGGGCCCACAACCGACTGTCCCCAGCCCTTGCGGTCGCAGCCGCAGCCCAGGGCGCTCGCAGCGGCAGCCCGTAGCGGCAGGCGTGACCGGCAGGTGCCGCGCTGGGGCGCAGGCCGGCCGCTGCAACCCCCCTCGCCGCCGCCGCCCGCCGCCACCGCATGCCGCCACCCCACACCCTGCCTCTGGCCTGCTGGCTGCAGGGCGGCTGCCTCACGCGCAATGAGCGACGACCTGTGGGGCTTTGGTGATGAACCGGAGTTTGTGGACAGCGAGGGTGAGCCTCAGGTCGACGGCTCACCCTGAGTTTGCGTCCCCTGCTGCCCTCGTTCCGTTTCATTCCGCCCTATCCGCTGCTGCTTGCCGACCCTGAATGGCCTACGGCCACCTCACTCGCACACGCCTGGCAGCCCGATTCGTGCCCCTTTTGCGTATGTGCCTTGTAGTCACGTATGAGCGGCTGCCGCTGCTTAGAAGGCACCCGTCACACCGAACGCCTGCCCTCCCTCCTCACCCTGACCCATCAGCAGATGAGGCCCAGAAGCCGGGTGCTGACCTGGACGACTCCGACCCCGACCTGGACTACATGCTGAACGACACCAAGCGAAAAAAGCTGGGGCTGGGTGCTGGCGGCGGCCGCAAGCGCTCGCGCCGCGGCGGCGGCGGCAGCAAAAAGGCGGCGGCAGATGACGACGTTGTCGACCTGGCCAGCGATGACGACAGCGACAAGCAGCTGCTGCGGCAGGCGGGTGCTGACGCGCGGCGCAGCACCGCGGCCAGCCTGCCGCCGGCACCGGCGCCGCGCGCGGCCACGCGCAGCGGCGGGCGGCGCGAGGCGGCGCTGGATCCCAAGGCCGCGGCCATGCTGCAGCAGCTGTACAACACCAATGCGCGCCTGAAGGCGCTGCAAGAGGAGGGCCTGAGCGACGATGAGAGTGAGGAGCAGCCAGGTGGGTGCTGGCGTGGGTGCTGGCGCAAGTTGTGTTGAGGGTTCCATGGCTCCCTCTGCCGGCGCGCACTGCTACTCGGGTTGTGTTGCGCGGCCCAGCTGCATGGTGCGACCGCTCGCTGTTGGTTGCCTGCACGCAGCTGCTCCCCCTGGCTGCGCCACGCACCAGGCAACCTTGCTGCCAGCAACCCCCTGCCCCTTGCAGAGCCCAGCCCCCTTGTGGTGCGCCGCTCGGGCAGGCAGGCGCAGCATGCGCAGCAGCAGCAGCAGCAGCAGCAGGGTGGAGAGGTGGACCTCACAGCAGATGGCGGCAGCGGCGGCGGCAGCCCAGGCTCACAAGCAGCAGCGGACAGCGAAGCGGAGGAGGAGGAGGGCAGCGGCGGGTATGCGCCCCTGCCGGCGCCAGCGCCGGCGCCAGCGGCAGATCCCAACCGCATACCGCTCAAGCTGCGCAGCTCCAAAGGGGAGAAGGTGCTGCGCATGGGGCGCAACGACCCCTTCAGCCGCCTCTTCGACGGCTACCGGTGAGCCCGCTGCTGTTGATGCTGCTGCTGCTGTGTGCTGCTAGTGAGCCTGCTGCTAGCAAGCCTGCTGCTATCGCCCGCCCTGCCGTCACAGTGCCACATGGCTCCCTGTTGGAACTGCTGAGCGCAAGTTTGCTGCACCATGCACCCAGTTGCTCGTCCGCCTGCATCCAGTCCACTGCTCAGCCTTCACCCCCGCTCCTCTCCTGCCCCTGCCCCTCCTGGCGCAGCAAGTGGGCGGCAGCGGAGGGCCACCTGCCGTCTGCGGACGCGCCCGTCAAGTTCATCATTGACGGCGAGCCAATGGATCCCAATGAGACGCCGGCTGACCTGGACCTGGATGGCGAGGAAATCATCGAGGTGCACTTTGGGAAGCCCACATAGCTGCAGAGGCCAACAGCTGAATGGGTCGGCCACTCACCAACTGCAACGGCACACTCGCCACCACTGACCGGAAAGGCCACGCCGCTGCAGCAAGCAGACATGTCGCTTGGCAGACGGGACGCCTGCGTGACCGACCGCTCTTGACCAACGTACAACCGTGCCCATCATTTTTGATACGATGAACGATACGCACCTGCTCTGCACCTCTGCCGACATACTCTGCACCCTCTGTACTCTTTCCCGGCTGCTGCAACCTGCTCGTGAGGGCCAGGCCTGTGATTTGCTTGAGCCTACTTTGGCCAGCTTGTGCGACTGGGCAGATGCCCGACAGGCAGCAGTCTTGATTTCGCTTACATGCAAGCGGGGGCGCTCTATCGGTGCATGCATCGCTCGCATGCCTGAGCTATGGTACAAAAGGCATCAAGTTGCGTATTAGTCGTTAGGAATGGCACGGCCGCAGGCCTGCCATGGGCCCGCGGCAGCTGCCTGGTGCATTGTTCAGCCGGTCACTCGCTCACGCTTGAGCAGGCTGACGCGCCGTGAGCGCGGCGGTCATTCCAGGCCTGCTGCCTGATTGCATGTGGAATGCGTCGGGCTGACTTGTTGGGGTCCTCAGAGGCTCACAGGTCCACGGCCAGGAAGTCAGACGGCTGCAGGGCAAAGCAGAGGGGCCAGAGGGCAACAGTTGAGCCGGGCAGACCACGATTGAGCCCACAAGTGTGTGGGCAAGGTGAGCGCCTGTGCACAACCACGGCAGCCACCTGAACGCTTGCAAGTCAGCCCCACCTACTCAGGTGCTGGGCTGATCACCCACTAGCTAATCGTCTGACCCAACTCCCGGCAAGCAAGCTGCAATGCTGGAGAGGCGAACCGCACAAACACTGAATGATCAAGTCAACACCCACCAGCTCGATCTTCTTGCCCATCTCAAAGGAGGGCAGGCCGCGGTAGGGGCAGCCCGCGCAGCGGAAGGCGTCGCCTAGCCCGCACTGCGTGGGGTAGTGAGGCAGCAGCGCCGCTCTGAGTGCAGCCGCCGTGGACAGAAGCAGGTTTGCACTATGCGCATGTTGTGCTGCTGCTGCTACAGCAGCAGCAGAGCGTCTGCGTTGGCAGCAACAGCAGAGCAGCGGCAGCAGCAGCAGCAGCAGCAGAGCAGCAGCAGAGCAGCAGCAGCAGCAGCAGCCGCCCAGCGCATTGCATGGGCCACATGCCTGGCCCACACGGCAACCCAACAGCACCCAAAGTCGACAGCACCCAACGGGACTCACGCTGCCGCAGCCGGAGGTGGGGTTCTCCAGCATTTCCTTGGTCAGCTTGGCGGGCTTGGCATCCGGCCCCGCCTCAGCACGCCTGCAGGGTGGGGGGCCGGGGAGCGCAACTGCTCAGCGAGCGGGTTCAAGGGTTCACCGAACACCAAACGACCACATTTAGCAAGTGAATTAAAGTCAACAACAACAGCTCCTCACCCGCAGGTGCAGTTCTTGCAGGCCTTGCGCCCCGCCGCCCCAACCTCACAGTCGTCGTTGGCTGCGGGGAGGAGGGCAAGCACACAGCATGCAGTGGGCCAGGAAGACATGCCGGCCAACAGGGCAGGCTGATGGCACAAAGGGCTGGGAGATGCAGGCCTGTATGTAAGCTCGCACCAGTCCCCACATCCCCACAAAGAGTGCAGGCGCACCAGCGGGTGCCGCGGGCCGCGCCTTGTCCTCTTCAGTCAGCAGCGCCTCGTCATCCACCAGCTCGTCGTCTGCAGACCAGGAACCAAATGCACCAGCAGTGAGCAGCAGGAGTCGGGCGCTGAAACTGCCTGCATGCGATCACACGCCACAGCAAGTTACGCTTGGGAGTGCACCGGATGCAACCCACCGCATGACTCACCGTCGCCTCCCAGCGTCCATGTGGCAGCTGCCGCCGCCTGCTGCTGCTGCTGCTGCTGCTGGCTGCGGGGCTTGAGCGCGATGGCTGCCTTGGCGCCGGTGGCCCAAGACGGCTTGGTGGCCGACACGCCGCCGCCAGGCGCGGCGGTTGCGCCCGGGAACCCGCTCAGCAGCAGCGTCTTCTGCAGCGCTTCAGCCGTGGACCCGGGCTGAAACAATGGGGTGGAATGGGGGAGCAAGGAGTAGGAACAAGCTCAGCCGGAGGGTGGGCATGCGCCGCAAGCATGCAGCAGCTCAATGCTCGGACGCGAACAGCGGCCAATTCCGGCCAGGCACCACACCCGGACTGCATCGCCCCCGGCACCCACCTCCTGCACCACCAGCTTGCCGCCGGGCTTGAGCGCGGCTCCCAGCAGGCCCAGCAGGGCCACGGTGTGGTGCCCGGGAGCCTGCGCCACCGACACCACCGCGTCGTAAGCCGCCGGCGGCAGCGCCCCCGCCGCCAGCGTGCCGCTGGAGGTGGCCAGGGCCAGCGGAGCGGCGTTTGACAGCCCCTGCGCCGCCAGCAGCGTGGTCAGGTCGTCCTGGGACGCCACGGGCGCCGCGGTGAGCACCAGGCACGCCGCCATTTTGGGGAGGCGCTTCAGGGAGGGTTGCCAGGCGCGGGACAGGCGTGCACGGTGCGAGGATCGCGGGGAAGGTGCCGTCGGGGCCCGCAGCAGCCCTCCAGAGCCCTGCTGTGCTGGCGCCCAAACTTTCCAGCGGCGCTCCGGCGGCCTCAGGGCCCCCGGCCTCCCCCAGCGGCTGTCCACCCGACCCTCAGGTTAGTGGTGATGGCGCTGCGCGCTGCAGGCCAGCCCCCAAGGCTGCAGTGGCCATCGGTGGTCGGCGGGGGCGCCCCAGGCCCCTCACGCACCATCCCAAAGCTCGGACAGCCTCCCTGAACAGTCAGCAGCGCGGCGGGGCCCGCCCAGCCCCTGGAGCCCCTCTCCCGCCCTGCCCACTGCCTCTGTGCCGCCCTCACGCCCCCCTGCCCCTCGCCGCATGCTGCCAAACAGAGCAGGAGCGTCCCTGAGCAATGCGCGGGGACCGGAGGCGCAGCCCGCCCGGCGACGAGCGGCGGTTCAGCGGCGGCGGTGGCCGCGGCTGGGACGCCGGGCGCCGCCGCCAGCGCAGCCCCTCGCCAGACCGCTTCAGGCGTGGGTCGCCACCCGGCAAGCGCTACCGGCGGGACGACTACGACGACTATGACCGGCCGTGAGCGGAGCGGGCGCGGGTGCTGTTTCATTGCCCGACGCGGGGCACATGTCGCTGCGCTGCTCTGCCGCTCTGCTGCTTGGACAGGAGCCAGTGCAAGCGCAGGCTGCTGCAGCAGTATCCAGCCACCTGCAGCCGTCACTGCCCAGCGCAGCTACAGTGGCTGCTTGCAGCGCGGCTGCAGAGTGCTCGCTTCCCCAAAGCAGCGGCAGCAGCAGCAGTTCTCTGCAGGCCTCATCCCGCCCGTGTGTTGTCCTTTCTACCCTTCTGCATGTTGCAGTGGCGGCCGCTTTGACCGCGGCAACAGCTATCGGGGGCGTGACCGCTACGACGACCGCTACGATGACCGCCCGCCGCCGCCCAGGTGCGCCTGGGCGTGCAAGCATGCTGTTGGAGGCCGCCTGCGGGCTGCCTGCGGCACTGAGTTGGTGCATGAGGCCACGCCCGCTCGCTGTTTCTTCAACAGCTGGTCGGTGCCTCCACTGCACCAAGCAGCACGGCTGTAGCAGGAACGCCCTCCACGGTCATGGCCAGCGCTCACGTACCATCCACCCCTCTGGTGCTGCTGCTGCAGGGGCCCCATGACGTTTGTGGAGTTCGTGCGAGACCTGCCGCCGCAGATGGGCCCAGAGCAGGTGCGGGTGCAGGTTGCTCCATGCCCTTGCTCCATGCCTCATTGCTGTGGGCCTGCTCTTGTGCTGCTGCCTTTGGCTTGCGGCGGCGCTGCTGCATGTTGCAGCAACCTTTGGACTCAGCACTGCATTGCCATCTCCCTTTCCTGCAGGCCGCGGGCGAGTACAGGCGCTACCTGGCTGACTGGTGGGGCGATGCCATCAAGGCGGAGTTTGAGGAGCGCAAGCACGAGGCGGGGTGCGCGCTTTTTCTGCTTTTGTATCAGGGTTGAGCAGCGCAGCGCGAGGCGGGGTGCACGCGCTTTGTGCACTGCTGTTCTGCCTTGGCACGTATTTGCCTCCGCAAGTGAAGCCTGGGGAGTGATGGCTGTTCCGTTTCAGACATCTTGTGGCTTTTGCGGAGCAGCCGGTGCAATGCTGCCAAACCCCTGCTACAACAGCGCGTGTCTCGCCCAATTTGCAACTCCCTGTCCTGCCCGCTGTGCAGCGTGCGGCGGCGATTTGACCCCCGTGAGATCGCGCGCGTCCAGGTGGGGCTTCTGCTGCCTGCTAGCCAGCTGGCTAGCTTCAGTTGGTGTAGCTAGCTCTTCAGTCGGTGGTGTGCCCTGAGGCAGTATCAGTGGGCATTGCGGGCACGGCTTTCCTCTCAGGCAGTGGCTCTGTCAGCGCAAGGCCTCGCGTGCGTCGTATCAGTCCACACATGGCTTGCCAGTCCTCATCAGCTGCCCTGCTCCACACCTGCCCAACCGCCTGCCTGCCTGCGCAGGAGCGGCGCAACGAGCTGGCGCAGGCAGCAGCCGCCAGCCTGGCAGCAGAGTTCACAGAGGGCGGCACACGTGAGAGATGGGCCGCCTGCTGGATTGTTTGTTACTGCTAGCTAGCTGGCCTACTGGCCTGTTGCGGCATGCAGCTGCACTGACAAGAGCGGCCATGCCGGCCTGTACCTATGGCAGCCGCTGCACAAACGCCCAGCTGCGGGTGCATGCGGTGATCGTCCTTGCGCCTCTTTGCGCCTCTCCACCCAGTTGTTCGCCGGTTCACACCCACCCAAGTGCCCCGTGCTTCCCTGCATGCTTGCAGTGGCAGATGAGGAGCATGCCCCCCCTGGGCCGGACGGTTTCACCGATGAGGCAGCAGCGGAGCGCGATCGTGCCGAGCGGGAGCGCGAAGGGGAGCCGGCTCCCGCGCTTGCGCCTGCGCTGTGCTGGCGCCCCGCCCAGGTGGCAGCCGACCTGGCGCTTGCCAAGCAGCTGATGGCTACTGTGGATAAGGAGAAGGGCGTTGCAGAGAACCCGCTGCTGCCCCAGCCGGCGGCCGATGCGGAGGCGGCAGGCGGTGAGGGCGAGGGCGCGGCGGGCGGCGCCGAGCAGGCGGCGGCTGCAGAGGGCGAGCAGGCCGCGGCGGAGGGTGAGGGCGAGCAGCAGGCGCCGGCTGGCGAGCAGCAGCAGCAGCAGGATGGCGGCAGTGGCCCAGCTGATATGGATGCTGAGCTCTCGCCAGAGGAGCAGCTCGCCAAGCTGGACCAGGTGGGCTGGAGAGTGCTCTCATGTGTTCTCCTCTCTCCTGTGTTGTGCTCTATCAGGCCCTGCCCTGCTTCCAGTCGGCCTCTGCACCCCCAGGATGCCACTCGCAGCTCACCCCCTCGACGCACCCCGCCCTCTCATCCCCTTGTACGTGCCAATCGCAGGTGCTGGCCTACCTGTGGCGCGTGCATGGCATCGACTTTTACGGGGGCCGCGAGTTCACCAACCCTGCGGAACGGGGGCGGGCGGTGGCCCGCCGCACGCGGCGCGGCCCTCAGCCCTCTGCAGCAGAGCTGGCGGCGGCGGCGGAGGCTGCAGCGGAGGCCGACACAAAGGAGGGCGGCGGCGCTGCAGCAGGCGAGGCCGGCGAAGCGGGGCAGCAGGAGGGAGAAGCAGCAGGGGAGGGCGCCGGCGAGGGTGCAGCAGCTGCGGCAGCCGAGGGCGGCGAGGGTGGCGAGGGCGCCGCCGCTGCGTCGCCCACCGCCGCGGCAGCAGAGGCCAAGTCGCCTACGGCGGCGAGCGGCGTGCTGGCGGCTGGCACTAAAGCGGAGGCAGCGGCGGCGGATGGGGATGAGAAGGAGTACGAGCGGCGGGTCACCGGCTTTTGGAAGTTCCGAATTGAGAAAGGTGACCCTCTTGAGGGGCCCCTGCAGCGCAAGCGGGTGAGCCTCCACAGGGGCTGACATGGCACGGGTACTTGGATGGGCGGGAGAGTAGGGTGTGGTGGGGTGCCTGGTTTCGTAGCCCGGGGGAGGGGCCCCTGCAGCGCAAGCGGGCCAGTGCTGGCTGGAGCATTGCTGGTTGTGCTGGTTGTGCGGGCACAAGATGCCCCACATCTTGTGCTGGTTGTGCAGGCACAAGATGCCCCGCATCTTGTGCTGGTTGGAGGGCTCAGGCCCCCTGCACTCTGCCCGAGCCCTGTGCACCCTGCTTCCCAAGCCTTGCGCGCCTGCTGCCTCCTGCTCTTGTGCGCCCTGCTTCCTAAGCCCTGCGCGCCCTGCTGCCTCCTGTCGTTACGCACCCTGCTGCCGTTTCCCCTTCCACAGATTGAGGAGGGCGTCGAGGCCTTTGTGGAGGCCCAGATCATCAAGATTGATGACAATAAGTGGGGCAACAAGCTCAGCCAGGTCGGCAGTGTGTTGGCTGCAGCGTGCTGTTGTTATGCAGTGGGTTGCTTGGACAGTTTGAAGTGGTGGACGCAGCGGGTTTGGGGCACCCTGGGCCTCCTGCACTTGCTGTCAAAGCGCGCTTGCCATCGCGTGCCCACCCCAGCACTAGCTGTGCCCCGCAGCAAATTGTCCACAGGCCGCGAGCTGGTGGTGCATGAAGCGCATCCGCGTGCTGTGACTGACGCTCCCTCCCTTGCTTCACATGCTCCACATGCACGCAGAAACTGTTCATGAGGCGCGAGTTTGTGGTGAAGCACATCCGCATGCTGACGCTCGCCCCCTCACTTCACTCCAACGCAGAAAATGTTCATGGGGCGCGAGTTTGTGGTCAAGCACATCCGCAACAAGCACGGGCATGTGCTGGAGGTGGAGCGCGAGCGGCTGCAGGAGGAGGCGTTCTGGGAGAACTTCAGGTGGGGAGGGGGGGAGCAGCAGGCTGTTGGTGTCCGCCAGCTGTGTTGGCTGTGCACCAGTGTGCGAGCGGTGGCTGCAGGAGGCGTGTACGCTGTTGCTGTTGGCCAGTTGAGCGTTCTGGGAGAACTTCAGGTGCGCGGCCAGCCTTGCCTTTTGGGGGGGTTGGTTGTTTTGGCAGGGGTGAAGAGCCGTGGCTCTCTGACTACCCACTGATTGGGCGCCCACCCAGCCCACACAACCATGCATGTGCCTCTACCCGCCGTGTGCGCGGCCTGCAAGCAGCAGGAGCAGCGGTCGCCTGCCACTCCACCGACAGCAAGTTTCCTCGACCACTGTTGAGCCTTTCCATTCACTCGTTGCTGTTCACCCGGGTCTTCCCTGCAGGGCCTTCAAGCAGGAGGAGCAGCGGCGGCAGGAGGAGGAGCAGGAACGCGTCATGGCTGGCATGGCGGGCCGGTGAGCAGCTTTTCCCTGTTTGTTCTGTTTTCCAGCACATCTTCTGAGTGTTGTCACGGCATGTTTAGGAGCACGCCGGTATCAACAGGTTCAACCAGCCCCTCGAGCCACCACCCAACAGAGCCCCAACACGCATTGCCTGCCCGCTGCGCTCCCCTCCCCACAGCGGCCCGGGCGCCCTGGCTGCCGGCGGCGTGCTGCCGCTCGAGGGCGCCTCTGCAGTACTCAACCCCGCGGGCGGCATGGTTATGGCACCAATCCTGATGCCAGCAGCCGGTGAGGTTTGGGTTGTGTGGCGTTTGTGTGGGCTGTTTGTGAAGCATTCCGAGGGGCTCGGCCCCGCAACGGCCATGGCACCTGTCCTAACGCCAGCAGCAGGCGAGTGGCGGGCGTGTGTTTTTGATACTGTCTGGAAAAGGCAGGGCCCGGCCTCACTCGCGCACACGTGCCATCAAATCCGCTGCCACCCAAACGCAGGCGCCATGGCCCCCACCATCACGCCAGTGGACTTTGCCTCTGATTCAAGCTTTCCTTAAAACCCACTTTTGCTGCCAACAAAAAATTACGCAGGCGGCATGGCCCCCATTATCATGCCAGTGGACATGGTGATGGGCATGGGCATGGCAGCCGGCGCCATGGGCGGGCGCGGCGGGCGCGGCAGGTGCGCTGCCCTCCACCCCTGTGACGTGACGCGCTGCCGGCCTGCTGTGCATGCCCTGCAGCGTCGCTGTGATGTGCTGCGGCCTGCCGTGCATTGGCAGCTTCATCTTCATGCATGACCTGTGCCTGACCGCGCAGTACGTCCTACGCTGCTGGCTGGTAGCTGCGAAGAGAGGTCTGGCCCACCTCACCAGCAACCCCTTGCTCTCCCCACCCCACCGTATCACAGCATGCGTGGCATGCCGATGGGTGGCCGCGGCGGCGGCCGCGGCGGCCGCGGCATGGGCGGCCCCATGCCTGGCGCCAAGCTTGATGCAGGTTGGTTGGCGGAGCCTGGCTGGCTGATGGCAAGGCTGCTTCGGTTGCGCAAGGCCGCGTTGGCTGCCCAAGGCCAGCTGGCGTTGTGCGCACGCTGCTTTGGCTGCCGCGCCGTGGGCCCCGACCACCTGATGCTCCATCCTCCTACACTTTTTGCAGGCGGCACTGTGCGCGAGTATTTCGACTTGGATGCGCCGCAGAACAACCGCGCAGTGCTGGATTACGGCGACCTCTGAGTGCCTTCGTGCTGTCTGTGGTCTGCCACTGTGGTGTGCTGGCGTACTGCCAGCTCCGCCCAGGCGACAGCTGCCTCAACCTGCGGCGGGTGTGCCATTCAGACACCGTTTGCCTTGCACTGTGCCTTGGACTGCATCAGGCGCATCTCATGCTTGTAACAGGGTGTTTGCACAGTGCGGGCAGGCGGGGCAAGGCGTACGGCCAGCAACACCGGGGGGTGGGCGCAGCATGCTCAGCGTCACAGGGCTGCTGAGTTGACTGGAAGCTGTGGGCTGCTTAATGGGGTCCAGCCCTCGGAGGGCAGGGCCTGAAAGGAACCTTGCACGCTCCCACGAGCGGGCCGCCGCCGCCCGCCAGGTCAGCAAAGGATAGAGCGTCGTATTTCGCCCCGCTGCGGCACCCACCCTGCACTAGGCACTCCGCTGTGCGTTTGTGGGGGCCTCACAGAGCCCCGAAGCGCGCCACAGAAAACACCCGACCTCGCCTGCAAGCCCAGCGCGCAATGTCCGGCTTGCGGCGGTAGCATCTAATGCAGAGTCTTCTGAGCGGGTGGCAGCCGGCGCAAGGCCCGCCGGCGCCGCCCGCCGGTGGCAGCCGGGCCCTGGCCACAGCTGCGGCCTCCCTGGCGCCCTTGCCGCCCCACCGACGATCCCTGGATGCGGTGGTGTGCCGAGCACGCAAGCCCAGGGCGGAGCTGCCTGCTGCCGAGGCCAGCGGCGGCCAGGCAGCGGCGGCAGGGGCGGCTGCGCGCCTTGCGCCGCCCAGCCAGCAGCACGCCCAGCCGCCTCGCGATGGCGGCCAGTTAGAGCACATGCTGCAGCATCAGGCCATGCTGGGCAAGCACATCCGGCCAGCTGCAGCGATGAATGGTGCGGCCGGGCCGCAACAGCCTGCCGCGGCGCGAGGCAGGCCTCCTGGCCGACCATCCGCGGAGCAGCGGCAGCAGCAGCTGCGAGCCCTCAGCAGCAGCAGCAGCAGCAGCAGCAGCAGCAGCAGCAGCAGCAGCAACAGCAGCAGCGGTTGCCACCACAGGCAGGTGCGCCCTCGCAACCAGGGATGGTGCCGCCGCTGCAGTCGCAGCCCCCAGGCGTGCGGTTGGCACAGCAGCAGCAACCGCCCGGCGTGCAGCAACAGCCGGAGCAGCAGCAGCAGCAGCAGCCAGGTATGCAGCAGGCGCCGCCTGGCACGCCGCCGGAGCAGTCCCTGCAGCAGGCACAGCAGCAGGCATGGCAGCAGCAGCAGGGGCAGCAGCAGCAGCAGCAGCAGCAGCCGGCGGTAGAAACGATCTTCCGGCTGGAGCGGCGGGGGGATGGGTGGGGCGAGGAGATCCTGCCTCACCTGGTGGTGGAGCAGCGGCCCATTGAGAAGAAAAAGAAGCGGGCCTACAGCCGGCCAGACCCCTGGAAGGTGCGCTGTGGCGGTGCTGTGACGGTGCCGCGGAATGCTGTGCTGCTTTTTTGCGCTGTACGTGCTGCGCTGCTGTGCCCCTTCCAAGTGAGTCGGGGGTGCATGCAAGCTTGGGCTTGCGTGCTCGCACATCAACCACGCAGCCTACTTTCACACAACAATCACACAGCCTGCGTTCACACAACACACATGACAGCCTCCTCTTACCTACACGCATCACATCTTCACAACTCCAAGTACGCATCGCATCTTCACAACTCCAAGTACGCATCGCATCTTCTGAGCTGTTCATTTGCACACAATCCCATGCAGGAGGGCTCCCTGGAGTGCTACCTGGTTGAGCTGGGCCTGCCGCCTGAAGAGGTGGACAATGTCGTCACGCAGGTGCGCGCCTGCGCACAGCTGGTTGGGCGGTGCACAGTTGGCTGGGCACTGCACAGCTGGAGGCAGTGCACAGCTGGAGGCAGTGCACAGCAGCTGGGGAGACAATCCACAGCTGGAGGCAGTACACAGCAGCTGGGGAAGCACTGCACAGCCGGGGAGCAGTGCGCAGCTGGGGAAGCCGGTATGGTGCTGTCAACAAGACGCATCCTTCTCCCCTGCCTCCCCCGCAGGCGGTGGCGTGGCGCGTCACCCCCGGCGGCCGCTCCCTCATTGACCGCCGGCGGCGCAGCCGAGTGGAACGCAACGTGCGGCTTGTGGTGGAGCACTTGGAGCTGGAGTGCGGCGTGCCGTTTGGTGAGCCTGGTGTAGAAAACCCATTAGCACGAGGCTGCAGCATGTGCTGGCTGCTGGCTGCCGGCGCTTGGCGCAGCGTGCCCCCGGTAACCGCCCTGCTTGTCAGCATGCCTGCGGCTGCAGGCTGGGCCGGCTCGCCTCTGCATGCCTGTGGCAACTCTGCACAACCAGGCGGTGTGCTGCGCCGCGTCCGCTGAGCTGTGCATAACCCGCTGAGCTGTGCGTAACATGCTGAGCTGTGCGCAACCCCCCGCAGGACCCAAGGGCATCGCCGCCATCCTTGGGCGCTGCCCCGAGCTCATGCTGTGCAAGCCCACCACCAACGACCGGTGGGATCGGAGAGCGGTTGAGCTGGGCGCCTATCTGCTGCGCCACGGGCACTGCAACGTGCCAGAGGTGCGCTGCGCCGCGCCGTGCGGTGTTCGCCCATGCCGTGCTGCCTGTTGTGTGGAGCTGGTCGCATCCAACAACAAGCTGTGCCATGCCGTGCCGTGCCGTGCCGTGCTGCGCTGTGCTGCGCTGCATGCGGTGCCACTGCTTGGCCTGCTGCTTGCTGTGCTTCATCTTTTCCTCATCTTTCCCTCATCCATGCAGGACTGGCCCGAGAATCCTGAGCTCGGCCTGTGGGTGAAGCGGCAGCGCATTGCCCGTGCCGCTGGCCAGCTCAGGTGCGAGCAAGCTCAGCGCAGCACAGCGCAGGAAGCGCTGCACAGCGCAGGATACAGCGCTGGGCTGCGGCTTGCGGGTTGCCATCACTGCCGCGCTGGCGTGCTGCATATACTGGACGTGCACATCCCTGGACGTGCACATGCCGCAGCCGCAGCGTGCGGCTGACAGCTCGGTCCTGCTGCCCGTCCATTCTATCCTGTGCTTCTGTGCAGTCAGGAGCGGCTGCTCACCCCTCCTCCCTCCCTCCTGCCCCCCAAATTTGCTGTGCTGCAGCGAGGAGCGGCTGAGCATCCTTCAGTCCATGGGCTTTGCGTTCGGCGAGGTGGCGCAGCTGACAGAGGAGTGGGAGCACCGCTTCGACCAGGTGAATGGCTGTTTTGCCTCGCGGCAGCATGACCTGCTACGCCGCATGGCTTTTGTCTTGCAGCCGTGAGGGTGGCAGCTGCAGGCTGTGTTGGGCAGGGAGCGCTCTTAGCACGAGCGCTTTGCCCTCCCACCAGCTTCCAGCCCCGGGGGGGAAGCGCTGGATCGATGTCCCCGCTCACCAGCACCGCTGTTTTGCACACTGCTTTGCTGCAGCTGGTGGACTGGCTGCTGTGGCACACTGCTTCCCATGTGTCGTTCACAGCTGTGATTGTTCTCCTGCTACATTGCTGCAGCTGGTGGACTGGCTGCTGTGGCACAACGAGAACGCGCAGCCGTTTGCGTGGCTGGGCGCCGACTGGGGCGAGCGCGGCGGCATCACCGCCCGGGAGCTGGCGCTGTGGATCACGCTGCAGGTGATTTGGTGCTGCATGCTTTGCTCTGGATGCGCACGCTGTGGTACGGGGTGCCTGACACTGCGGATCGCGCTGCAGGTGACTGGCGTGGCAACTGCTGCTGCAGCGCTTTGCACGCTGTGCTATGGATGTGCCGCACCTCTCCCCCCTTCCTTCTCCCCCTCACTCTCATGGCTGACCCTCTCCCTCACTCCCTAGTTGCTCCCCCCTGCTTTCCCTCGTTCCAATCACTTTCCCTGCCCCCTGCCCTCTCTCCATCCTTGTCTACAGCGCGAGTACCGCGCCCGCGGCCTGCTCCCCGGAGAGGCCCTCTCTCGCTTTGAGGCGCTGGGGGTGCAGTGGGAGTGCACAGACGGCACGCCGACGGAGCGCGAGTGGATGTCGTGGTTTGGCCGCCTGCTGTACGTGATTGAGCGGCACAACAGCATGATGCCCACGGTGCGCGGCAGCGTGGTGGCCTCCCTGCCGGGGCGCCCGCCCAAGATTGGCCGCCCGCGCGGCAGGGCCGCCGGCGGCAGCGGCTACGACCGGGAGGCTGGCGAGTATGGCGGCTACGGCTCGCCGGCGGATGGGGAGGATAGCGAGGACGAGGAGGAGGGGGGACGGGGCGGCGCAGCGGGCAGTGGCCGCGGCGCACGCGGCCGCGGCAGCGCCGCGGTCGCCGCCGCCCGCCTGCGGCTGCAGGCGGAGGTGGCGGCGCGGCGTGCCGCGCTGGTAGCTGCCGACCTGCGATCTGAGCCGGGGCTGCGCTTCTGGCTGGCGCGGCAGCGGCGGCGCTGGCGCCGCCAGGAGCTGCCTGCTGAGCTGGAGCTCATGCTGCAGCTGGCAGGCGTACAGCTAGACACCTATTCGCCGGCAGAGTGGCAGGCCACAGCGCACGCAGCAGCAGACCTGCTGCAGGGCTCCCGCGTGCAGCTGGGGCCCAAGGGCGTGCACCCAGCTGCTCTGGTGCAGACCGCGGCGGGGCTGCGCGTCGGCCCGCGGGCAGCGCAGCGCATGCAGGCGGCGGCACCCGCCGAGCAGCAGCAGCAGGAGGCAGGGGGCCAGGCGGTTGCGGCCGCCACGCCAGCAGAGGCATCAGCACCTGCCGCATCTGCAGCAGGAGCCGCGCCAGCACAGGCAGCATGCGGCGGCGGCGGCGGCAGCAGCCGGCTGCAGGTGGCGCGCTGGGTGCAGACCCAGCAGGCGCTGTTTGCACAGGGCAAGCTGTCCAGTGCGCAGCTGCGATACATGGCCTTCCTTGGTGAGCCGCGCATGGTGCTTTTACATGTGCTGATGGGAAGTGGGTGCGAGCCAGATCACTGCCCTGCCCTCGTCTGGCAGCCTCTCCGTCCCCGCAACCAGCCCTGGCATTCATTCACACTCACAGCCTGTTCCCCTGCCAATCCTATGCTCTGCCCTGCCTTCCCTGCTCCCTCCACAGGCATCACTTGGGTGCTCAGCGAGCAGGTGGTGCACATGGAGTGGCCGGTGTGGCAGCAGCGGTGCGCCGCGCTGGCCGCCGGGCCACAGCCGCTGGACGAGCCTCGCCTGCGGCGGGAGCAGCCGCAGCTGTGGGAGTGGCTGCAGCACCAGCGGGGGTTGGCAGCTCTGGGCTGGTTGCCGCTGCGCCGCAGGGCGGCACTCGAGGCGCTCATGGTGGGTGGAGTGGGGCATTGAACGGGATGCAGGAGATGGATAAGGCGGGCGGGCTTGGCATGCGATCGCAGCCCAACCGGCGCTTGCAGCAAGGGCTCTGTGCGTTTGGGACACCCCATGTTTGTGCACTCTGGTCCCCAAGATGCAGAACTCCATCTCGCCTCCTAGCCATAGCCCCTCCCCCCTTGTGCTCCCCCACCCACAAGCACAGGTGGACCTGGCTGCCTTTGACCGCTGCCCAGCTGATGACGAGTGGGACTTGCGCCTCGGAGAGCTGCTAGCTTTCAAGGCGGAGCACGGCCACTGCCAGCTGGCAGGCCTGCCGCCCGCGCAGCAGGCACGCTGGGTGGGCCTGGCGGGCTGGCTGGCAGAGCAGGCGGCGGCCGCCGCCGGCGGGCAGCTGCCGGCACCGCGCGCCACGCAGCTGGCGGCGATTGGCGCCCTGCCGGCGCCGGCGCCTCAGCAGGCGGCCCAGCAGCCACAGGGCTCCCAGCAGCTGCACGTTGCCGCCCAGCAGGCGGGCTGAGCTGGGTGGCTTGAGCGAGCGCACTGCATGCATCGCTGCGGCGAGGGCAGTGCGCGGTCTCGCACCCGCTGGCTGGGAGCTCAACAGTCGCAGCAGATATGGCCCCGCCGGCGGCCCTCCTGCGCCTCCCCGCCCGTTTGAAGCCGCTCGATCCGCTTGTTGACGCCTATTGGGTGCTTTTTAGACGCCAGTAACTGATGCACTGCCGACCAGAGAAGTGGTATCTGGCACCGCGAGGCACGCGTGAAGAGCGCGTGGAGGCGGCGGGGAGGCGGCCTTGAATCCGCCGGCAACGCATCAATTGGTCTGCTCCCGCGCTCCCATCTCATTCTGCACCCTCGCCCAAGGCGTTTGCCCGCCCCGCTGGCCCCGGCCCGCGCCCCTCCGCCCGCACCGCCCGTCTGCCACTGCGCCACCCCCTGCTGCGCTCACATGAGCCGGGTGACGCGCTCTCGCCTCAGCATGCACAGCCCCACCAAGCGCAAGGTGCGAGCCGGGTGCCGCGGCGGGCGGGGGGCTCCGGCTCGCGCGCGCGCTTGCCGGCACCTCTGGCCCGCCCCAAGCCTTCACCGATCGCTGCCCGACACCCTGTGCAGGCCCCCGTGCGCCGCAAGCTGCAGCTGGAGGAGGCGCCGCCGCCCGCGGCCTGGGCCGAGGAAGGCCAACAGACCGCGACCTCGTGCCCGCTGCCGCTGGCCTCCGGCCCGCTGCCCAGCGCCGCCGAGTGCGCCATGCAGCGCCAGGACAGCGCGTGGTCAACCCTGACCGACATGGCGGCGCAAGAGGAGCCCAGCGCGCCCTCCACGCCCGAGCAGAGCAGCGCCTCTCGTACCCCGCACTCAGCACCCACCGCCTGGGAGGCTGTCGAGGCGCCGCTGGGTTACGCCCTGCAGGTGTGGTTCCCAATCCGCTACATCGCAGTGGGTGCTTGCGCCCTACCCAGCAGCTTGCATGGGGGCCGCAAGCATCGCTGCCACCCAGCCACCGTAGGCAATGGGGGGAGGCGAACCAGCCACCTCCCTCGCCCATGCACGGTACCGTGCCCCTGCGCGCCGCCCACACCTGCCCTTCTGCCTCCTGCCCACCCCTGCGCAGGCCTGGCGCCAGGAGCTGGTTCGCCTGCAGCCCCTGGTCAAGCTGGGAGATGAGGTGCTGCTGGGTGCTCTGGCCCTGGTGCGCGAGTTTGCCACCGTGTGCCCCACCCAGCGGCAGCTGATGGCCACTTCCCCTCCCCACCTGTACACTTACCTGGCAGCCGGTGAGCGGGGACAGGGACAGTTGGGGGAGGTCCACAGCTACTGTGCATTGAGATGGCAGCCGGTGGCGGTGCAGTGTAGCCTGCTGATGCGCCGGTGCACCGATCCATGGCGGCCGGCAGCACTGCCCGCGGCCACTGCCCGTTGGCCTTCCCGCCGCCCTGCCGCTGCGCTGCTACTGCCCCGGCCCAGCCCGACGCATCCTCACGCTGTGGTGATGCCGCGCCAACCCATCCGGCTGTCCTCACTTCTGGATGCAGCGCTGTGGATGGTGGCGAAGCTGTCGGGCGTGCGCACCCAGATCCCTAACCGCTCGCTCGTCTCCCAGGCCACACACATCAATGCCCAGGTGCGCGCGCCGCGCAGCCAGCCAGCCGCCCCCTGCTGCCCTCCTGCTGCGTTGGCATGCACGCAGCCTGTCTGCATCACTGACCACTCCCTCCAAACAAAGGCAGCGCAACCTGGCCACGCGTCTGCCGCTGCTGCCGTTGAATGAGCCTCTGCAGTTACGGCAGTACCGCCCAGTGCCGCCTGCCTCGCCGCTGACTGCCTGCTGATTGCCTTCCTGCCGCCCTGCTCCCACCCTGCCCTCCTCGCTTCAGGCGCTGTCCGATTTCGAGCTTGACCTGCTCCAATCCCTGGACTGGGAGGTGGCCGGAGTGCTGCGCCGCCACGGCCTGCTCATGTGAGCAGCACCCCACTGCCCTAGCACTACAGCCGCTGGCTGGCAGTCATTGCGGCCGGCCCGGCCCCTTCGCCTCGCGCATCGCGGCGCACCCCTGGAGGCCTGAGCGCCGCCTGCGCCGCGCTCCCGCCCAACCATTTGCTCTCAGAGCCCCCAAGCATCTGCTTGCACTATTTCCTCTGCTTTTGCCTCACCCCATCCCCTCATACTACACGCATTATTTGCCCCCAAAGCCCCACCCCCACCACTTGGTTCAGTCTGCCTTTTGTTATTTCGGGAGAACTCCCTTTTATTCCGGGCCAGCCATAGCGCTGCGCCTGGACAGGCAATCTGCATCTCGATCTGATCCGCTAGCCAGCACCCCCTAGCCAGCTCCCTGCCTTGCCCTTGCCCTTGCGAGCACTGCTGCGCCGCGATTGTCTGCGGCGGCAGTGCCCCCCTCCAGCCCTTTTTAGATTCCACGCTGCCGCACTGCGTTCCCCTAACCCCCCCTTCTTCCCCGCTCGGCAGGCAGCAAGGGTGCGGATTGCCCCTCTCCAATGAATGCCTCAGCCGCTTTGCTTGCTTGCCGCGCATTGTTGTGTGGCCCTGCAGGCCACCCCCCCAAAACCACGAATCCCTCCTTTCACAGCGAATCCCTCCCCAGCTCCCCCTCTCTCCTTCTCACGTGCCTCTCTTCGCAATGACCCCTTGTGCTTGCCCTGCCTGCCTTGTTGCATCTGGGAGCCCAGGAGCAGCCTCCGCCCCGGCATGAGCACCCACACCTCCACATGTGCTCGGCTGCTGCCGCCCTGCCCTGCCCTCCCCGCAACGTTAACATGGCCCTTGTGCATTTATGTTCTCCCCCTCCCCCTCCTCAATTTGTCTCCCGGGTAGAGACAGTAATTTTCCCAATGACCCCCCTTCAACGGACGATCCGAGCACTCTCCGCCCTTGACTTTTTGCCTCCCTTTCTCGTGATGGACCCCCCACCCCTGCTCTGGTGTGTAACTGCAACCTCCACAGCTGAAGAGCACCACATCTGAGAGGCAGCCGCAGGCACAGCAGCTGGTGCAAGGGCAGGGTGTTGCGAGCCTGGGGGCAGATGCTTGCACCCCTTTGCATGCCGCGACGCACTGCGTAGGAAAGTGGAGGCTGTGCTGCAGTGCAGCAGGGTAGCGGGGAAATCGCTGGTGGCCTGCCGGAAGGTTGGCATGAACGGTGCTCGGTGTAGGAGGAGCGGCAGCGGCGGCGCTGAGCTGGCGGGCCCGCCTGGTGCGATCAAGCCACGCCGGCGTGCAGCAGGCCCCTCTGGCAGCTCCTTGGGGCAGCAGTCTGGGAAGCAGGAGCCCTCCACACACTCTCGCCCTGACGCTGCACCACCCGCGCTCTGCAGCCCTTTGGACCCGTCCAACGCGTTCCTGCAGCCCGCTCACCGCCTCCGCAATGCCGCAGCGGCCCGGCAGCTCGCCCGTCGCGGCGCTGGCCGCCGCCGCCGCCGTCCTACTGGCGGCCACTTCCGCCATAGCTCCTGCCGCCGCTCGCGCCGCGTCCTTTGTGGTGGAGACCGGCAGCATGCGCATCCGGCAGCCGCAGGAGATTGCAGGCAGCTTTGACAGCGCCATCGGAGATGTGAGTGGTATTGCAAAGAGGGGGCTGGGCTGTGGCCGCCTGTCACCGGGCGGTTGGGGGAGCGCCGCGGTACGGCGGCCGCAGGTGGCTTGCGAAGCCTACCGGGCACCCCTTGACACCGCGCCTGCCCCACTCCTGCCTGCTGCAGTTTGGCGTCCCGCTCTATGGTGGAACGCTGACCGGCGCTGTGGTCTATGCCGGCAGCCTGCCCGGAGCAGCGGACGGTCTGGGTTGCAAGGAGTATGGGCAACCGCTGCCCACGCAGCCTTCCGGCCTGCCCACCGTGCTGCTGGTTGACCGCGGGGGTGAGGCGGGAGGGTCAGAGAGAGGAAAGGGAGGTGTGGCGCAGTGTGGCAGGTCTGGCTGGAATTGTGGAGCATGTGGCGTGGGCGACTCGGCGGCTGGAACACCCCCACTGTTGTCAAGCCATGGCTCCCATGCAGACTGCTTCTTCGTGCAAAAGGCGTACTACGGCCAGCTGGCGGGGGCCCAGGCGGTGCTGGTGACAGATCACACCGAGGCGAGCGGCCAACTTTCTCCACTCGTTGCTTTGTGGCATCCCCCTTGCATCGCTGGCTGGCCAGTGTCCTGCATGCAGCCTTGTGGAGAAAGCAGCATGGCGGTGAGGTGCACCTGGGCGGCAGTGCTGGCCAGTGCTGGGCTGCCATACCATCACGCGTCAGCGGCGTCCGGACCGCCTCATGCTGGTTTTGCTTCCATTGCGCAGGAGGGCCTGCTGACCATGGCTGTGCCTGAGGACCGGCCAGAGGTGGCGGCACTGGTACCCAAGATCTCCATCCCAGTGGTCCTGGTCACCAAGGCAAGCAGCTGTTTTGTAGTGCATGATATTCGGAATGCTTTTGAGCGCCATTTGGTACCCAAGTTTTCCATCCCAGTGGTCCTGGTCACCAAGGCAAGGACTGCTGCATTTGTGTGAATGACGATATTGGGATGTTTATTAGCACCATCTGGTAGCGAGGATCTCCATCCCAGCGGTCCGAGCACAAGGGCAGGCTGTCGTCCCATGCAGCAGCGCGTCACGCGCTGCACGGTGCTGCAGGCACTGGCCAGCCACCCCGACGTTTCTGCTGCAGTAGCAGTAACTTGCAGCCGTCTGCCCACCCAGCCTGCCCTCTGGCCTTGCTGCAGAGTACCGGCGAGCGCATCAAGCGAGTGCTGCAGGCCGGGGGCAGCCACCCGGACGTTGAAGTTGAGTTTGATTGGAAGGAGAGCATTGCACACCCAGACAACCGGTGAGGATGGCTCGCTTTCAGCCAGCTGCTCCTCCTTCAGCTGGCCAGCCAGTTGCTACTTGCTGTAAGGACTGGCAGGCGCGGGTTGCGAGTGCAGTTCGGGGCCAGTTGTTGTTGCCCAGCCAACCTGCAGAGAGCGCCGCAGCGGTTCCAACACACCTGTGCCCCGTCCTTGGAGTGGGAGTTGTGGTTCACCAGCCTGCCCGCCGCTTTCAGCCCCCTTACATACACATCTTGTGCTGCCCATCTGTCGCCTGCCTCGTCCACTCTGCAGGGTGGAGTGGGAGTTTTGGTTCACCAGCCAGGACGCCTGCGGGCCCGCCTGCGACTCGATGCGCGCCTTCTTGCAGGCCAGTGGGGTTGAGCATGCAGGCACACCCTGCTGAGCAGCCGCTGCTCTTGAGCCACGTGTGCACAGGCAGCCGCTGCTGTTGAGCCAGCCGCTTGCATCTGCACACGGTACAGCAGGTGTTTGAGGTGTGTTGCTGAGCCACAGCGCAGCGCCGAATCGATGATACGCCAGCAGACCTATGCCGCTGCTGATTGCTGAACAACAGCTCCCCCGTGATCCAGGCTTGTGCCCCGCCATACTGCCCTGGTCATGCAGGCTTTCCAGGCCACGGGGGAGTCGCTTGAAAAGGTGAGGCAGTCGGGGACTTGCGCATCCAGCATTGTTTCGTGTGTTCAGAATCAATCAGCTTGTCATCATTCATACCAAGCCGCAGATGGGTGTGCCCTGCTCAACCCATTGTGCGGCAGCCCAGCTGCTCTGCTTTTGCATGGCAACTTACATCAGCGTGGGAGAAGTTCACCCAAGGTTTGCCGGAGGCAGCCACCACCAGACACACACCTGCAAAGCACCCCCTGCGCCACCTCCCGTTGTCTGTACGACTGCAGGAGCAATTCACGCAGTTCACCCCTCACATCATGTCCCGAGCCTGCTCCCGCTGGCTGCCGGCGGAAGCGTGCGCCCAGGACTGCATCCATCACGGTGGGTAGGCAGGCTTCTCGTGCCCACGCGGTGGGGCGCTTCAGTGGGTCCAACCCACTGTGTGGGCTCAAGTCGAGTCCACACAGTTCACAGGTTGCTGTGCACAAGCGTGGCCAAGGCATTGCAAGGCAATGCGGGCTCGGAGGTGTGCTGCTTGCTCGCATGACATAGCCAGTCACGGTTGCACTGACTTTCCCCCAGTGGGAAGAGACCTTCCCGCCACTGCCTGCCTCTCTGTGCTCCTGGGCCTTGCAGGCCGCTACTGCTCCATCTAGTGGCATCGCAGTTTGCTGACCTGTGCAATTGCACACGCTTGCACCAAGTGTGTGCCTGCTTCTCTGTGCTCGCTTGCCTTGCAGGCCGCTACTGCTCCATCTACGCCGTGGCATCGCAGTTTGCCGACCGCTACTCGGGGGCGCAGGTGCGCATTGCACACCTCATTCGCTCATTCGATCTCATTCGAGCAGTGCCGCCAAGCGTGCGTCGGCTGCTTGCCTGATTTCATGCCAGCACCGGCTTACCCATTCATCCTCAGCGCTTCACCGCAGTGCGGCCCGGCTCCCACTGCCGCGCTGTGTAGGCAATGGGGCAGATCAAACACCATCGACACTCCCAATTCTGAGCCTCCTCACCTGAATCAGCACTTGCGCAAGTGCATGCACCCCCGCCCTCCACTTTCCATTGCCCAATCCCAACTGCCGCGCAGGTGATGGAGCAGAACAAGCGCCACCTCTGCGCATTCAAGGTGCTGAACGACAGCCAGCACGAGCCGTGGCGCTGGTGGACCTACGCCGCAGGTGTAGCAGACTATGTTTTTGCAGCTTTTCTGTGAAATAACAACTGGTTTGCAAAGTGGGCGGGGCAGCAGGCGAGCCTGACGCTGGTGGATTTACGCTGCCGGTGGTGCCGTTCGATCTGGAAACACAGCACTCTGCTCCTTGCTGCCCACCTCCCCACAGGCCTTGCCGGCAACTGCACCATGGCGGCCGGCCGCTACGACGCCGGCTGCGCAGAGGAGCAGCTGCGTGCTGCGGGGGTGGATGTGGCGGCAGGTGCGCCTGCCTGCACTGCCCGTTGTGCCCCTGCAAAGCCGTGCTCTGGATGCGTTACGCCTGCGGCTGCCGACATGTCGATTGGAGGAGGCACCCTGAGTTTGCTTGCAAGTATGCAAAGGTCTGGCAGATTCCAGCCCCAGCCCCCAAACTCTCCAACCGCAGTGAATGGCTGCATGGGGACATCGGATGGCGACCAGCCTCACGAAGTGATGGAGGTGCGGTGGCAGGTTGGGTGACCAGCGTTGGGTGGCTGGCCAGCCATGGGGCGCACACAGGCTGGGGCGACAGTGCCACGCCACAGGTGGCTCGATCTCCCCCACAGCCAGCCAGCTGAAAACCAGTGGAAGCCTGCACTTGCAGGCCCAGCTGGCAGCGCAAGAGGAGCAGGAGCACTGCAACTTTGCAGTGCGTTGCTGCACCTCAGCTCTCACTGCCCCTGTTTGGCTCCTGCTCTGTCGCAGGCCCAGCTGGCAGCGCAGGAGGATCGGGAGCGCAGCGGGCGGGGCCGCGTCATCCTGCTGCCCACGGTGCGGTGCCGCTGTCTAGCCCTACTGCTGCTGTCTGGCGTGTGCGGCTGTGTGCTGATCAAGAGCGGCATGCTGCGGCTCGCTGGCTGCCCCCACTGCGGGCCGGCATGCCTAGAGCAGATCCAAACCTCAAAGCGCCAATAAGCATGCAGATCCCAGTGGACACTTTCACTGTTTCACACCAGAGACCCCTCAAAACTGACTTCAGGTTGTCATCAATACTGACCAGTACCGCGGCTCGCTGGCGGCGGCCGCCGTGCTGCGCGCCATCTGTGCCGGCTTTGCGGAGGGAAGGTGAGGCTGGCTGCCGAATGGCGCACCAGAGGTGCAGGATTGCTGCGGCAGACACTGCTTTCTCTCTCACGCATGTGTAGTCATTGCAGCTCCCGCTCCACCCCGCTGCAGCGAGCCGCCCATCTGCCTCACCGGCGGCCTAAACGTTGATGACTGCGCCTCGGGAACCGACACTTGCTGGCGCGGCACCGGGGCTGGCGGCCAGCCGCTCAGCGCGTGTGTGGACACTTTCAGGGGCTACGTGTGCCGCTGCCCGCAAGGTGGGAGGGGTGTTGGATGGCCTGCTGGGTGCTGGGGCGCTGCCCTAATGCGCCGCTGCTGGCTGCTGTGACGCTAGAACTTGAAGTGCGCAGTGGGACTAGAGGCAGCTGGCGCGGCCTTCTTCAATAAGGTGTGTGCGTACCTGCAGTCACACAGTCACCGCATTCCATCCTCCCGCCGCCGCCGCAGGCTGGGAGGGCGATGGCCAGCACTGCCAAGACATTGACGAGTGCGCCATGCACATCGACGGTGAGCCGGCCTGCTGGGAGTGAATGCGACACTCACACAAGGCCTGCTTGTTGCTGGTGGGGCGGCCGCTTCAGCGCTACCGTTGAGTCGAGCGGGACTGCAGTGCAGTGCCCGTCGTTCTCCAGCGCATGCACGTCGCTGCCGCTATTCTCACTGCGCATGTTCTTACCTCATGCAAGCATGCCCTCAACCGCTGCAAGCACAGGCTGCGACCAGCAGTGCGTGAACACCCCGGGGTCGTACCGCTGCGAGTGCAGGAAGGGATACACCCTGGTGAGGGGCGTGCTATAGCCCAGAATATGTTCTGGGTTGAGTTTGCAAAGGTCCATTTCTTGGCGGTGTCTCGCTGCGAGTGAGGGAGGGATGCAACCTGGTGAGGGCGGCTTCAGTTTGTGATGGCTGCATCATTGTGGTCGCTCTGGCAGCTTTGTCCAGGCACCATGACTGACCGCCCTGCCTGCCTGCCCGCCCAGGCTGCAACACATCCGCCCACTTCCCTGCGAACCTCTCCGCTCTTCTTGCCTTGCAGCACGGCGGGCAGGGCGCCCCTGGCATGTGGTGAGTGGGAGGCTGCTGGTTGGGCGGTGCGGTGCCTGTTTCGCGCGCCATGCCCCCGAGCCGCTCATGGCAGGTCTGCGCCCTCTGTGCACTTCTGACCGGCTGGCCCAGCCAGGCTGAGGCCGCTGCCGCCTGCTCCTTTGTGCCTCCTCACCCTCTCTGCATTGTGCCTCCCTTCCTCCTGTCCACAATGCAGCATCCCCAACAACCTGAGCGGCAGCCGCCTGCCGGCTTGGCTGTGGGCCCTACTGGTGGTTGCCTCGGTGGTCCTGGTGTCACGTGAGCACGTTGCATGATGTCGCAACCTGTGAACGTGGGCCCTACTGGTGGTTGCCTCGGTGGTCCTGGTGTCACGTGAGCACGTTGCATGATATCGCAACCTGTGAATGTGGGCCCTGCTGGTGGTTGCCGCGGTGGTCCTGGTGTCACGTGAGCACGTTGCATCGTGATGCTGCCACCCTGTGCATGTGGGGCTGCACGCATGCATATGCTGCAGCAGACCAGTGCCCTGGCCATCCATGCGGCGGTCTTGGCAGCGGGCAACACAGCAGCTGCCGGTGCAACATTTAATTGTCACATCAAGAGCTGATTGTTGGTCTGCTCGTACGTCCCGCAGTGGCCGGCATGTTTGTCTACCGCTGGCGCCTGCGCCGAGAGATGCAGGTGCGAGGCGGCGCCCGACCGAGGCTGGGCTGTGGGCAGCCACCAGAGTCAGCCTGTATGTGCCGGGATGGTGCACACATGTCACCAGGCGTCTCTCTTGCCAACCTGGACAGCAAGCAGCTGTGCAGCTAGCTGGCCCCAGCCCAAAAGAGACCCAACAACAACAAACGATGCCCTGCCTTGCCCTGCCTGCCCTGGCCATGTAGGCTGAGGTGCGCCCCCATGCGGGTGACGGGTTCTCATGCCGACACAGCTGGCTCACCAGCATTTTGTTCACCACTGCAACCCTTTTGTTTTCCAGGCTGAGGTGCACGCTATAATGCGCGAGTATCTGCCGCTAGGATCAACTGACGCCGACACAGCCGCCCTGTCCGAGTCCCTGCTCAACCGCTCCCCCGGCCGGGGCGGCGGCAACGGTGGCAGCTTCAGCGGGCGCCGCAAGCCCGGGGCGGTGGCAGCGGGGGGAGGCCCGGACCTGGAGCGGGGCGGGGCGGCAGAGGTGCTGCTGCCCGCCACGCCCGCCAGGTGGGTGAATTGTGTGCAAGCTGAGGTGCAGTCCTGCCTGTGCGAGGGCAGTGTCGCCCCTGTTGTGCAGGTTGCCAACGCAGGCCTGGACTTGCATTACGACTTGCAAACCCGTTTGGGTGGCTGGAGCAGGTACCCCTCTCGATGCTTCTGATGACTCCATTTCCTGTTGCACGTTGCACCATGCAGGGCGGCTGAGCTGACTGAGATGACAGAGATGCCGTCCCCCAGCCCCCGACGCCTCATCCCCTGAAGCTCGGCTGGGGGCTGGCCTGCGCGATTGAACGGCTGCACACCCAGCAAGCCAGCGGCTGCAGCACGACCGGCGCTGCCCGGCGTGGCTGCCCAGCAACGGCGCGAGCTGCCAGAGCAGCTGCAGCTGGGGATGGCTGCTCAACGCAGTTTACAAGCGGCTGTGCCAGCTGGCGGACTAGAGCCAGCAGCATTAGAAGGGTTGGGATCAGGAGCGAGTGCATTCGAACAAAAAAAACAGTGCTTTGTCAAGAAACCGGCTGCCCTGCCTACATCCTGCCATGCGTGAACGCCGCATGCTCTGCTGTCCTGTTGTACAATCTGTCTGTCTGCTGCCCGTGGTAACCTGTGCCTATGTTAGGAAGAGCTTGCGCCGGTGCTGCTGCCGTTGTCAGTTGTCAGGAGACCGGTCACGGCCAACAGTCAGCAATCAGCAGCGCCTGCGGCTGTTGCTGCCATGTGCTGCCACATCAGCCGTCCACGCCCGCTGCGCCGCTGCCCACGCCCAGGTGCCCCGTCATGCTGCTCCAGCTGAACAGCCGCTCATCGGGCTGCGGCAGAAGTGGGCAGCAAGGAGCGTCCATGCTGAGGTGCAGTGCAGAACAGAGCAGGGATGGCACAGCGTGCGCCAGCTGCTCAACTGATGAGCTGCTGTGGCTGTCGCCATCACACCTCGCGCATCCAGCTGATGCACCCCCTCCACAATGCTTCCACTTGGTGGCAACAACAAACATGCCGCAATGGTGGCTGCCCTGGGCTGCCCACCTGCACCGGCGGCGGCGCGCGCGTCTTGCTGCCGCCCAGGAAGCCTTCGTAGCCGCGGATGGCGTTGCCCATGGCGCTAGACACCTGGAAGTAGTTTGTTTCCAGATCATATATCTGCAGGGGACGGTGGAGGGTGGGGAGGGTGGAGGTGGGTGCTGGGCGGAGCGGCGAGGGTGGCGTGGCGGCGGCAGCGTTTGCCTGCAGCCCCAGCTGCCGCACCCCTGCTACGGGGCACATCGCTAACATCCTATGGGTGCCTACACACCTGCCTCTCCACCTGCCGCAGCTCGTCCGCCACCTGCATCCGCTTGCGCTCCAGCTGGTCGACCTCGAGCTGCTCGCTGCCGCCGCCTGCCGCCGCCGCTGCTGCCCCTCCCGCCGCCTCTGGCCGCTTCTTGGTCGCGGCCTGCTGCTGCTGTTGCTGCTCCGCCTCCTCGCCCGCCGGCTGCGCGCCGGTGGTGCCGGCTGCCGCGCCCTGCTGCCGCGCCTTGGGCGCCTTGGGCCGCGTCATCGCTGTGGGAGCGCTCTCCGCTGCTGCAAGCCGCGCCCCGGTGCCTGCGGAGCCTGCTCGCGGGACGGGCTGCAGCTGGGGCGCTCGACAGCTGCCCTCGTGCTCCCAGGTACAAGGCAAGAAGGCTGGTGATGACGTGCGGTGCAGATCCGGCAAGCCGCTGCTGGCCTTGGCTGCCGCGGCGCCGCCGCGCTGTGCTTGCGGTGGGTGGGTGGCGGTTCGGCCAGCATGCAGTATGGCTGCCGTTGGGCCCGTTGGTGGGCAAGTGACAACTGCTACAGCTGTCGGATGGTTTCGGTGGATCAGAGTCGCACAACAAATGCCCTTGCACTGGCCAGGTTGCGTGAGTGCTGTGACAGCGGTCGGCTCGGGTGCACGTACCAAGCCATCTATATGTGGCAGAACCATTGACCAAAGCTGCATTAATTCAGATGGATGTTAGAAGCATTCCAAACAGGAAGACTGGTGCGGTGCTGGAGGAGCGAAGAGACCTCTGCAGCCGACATCGACGCTGCATCAACCGCCAGCAGCGGGGCAGCAGGCAGCCGGCCAACGGCGTTCAGACACCTCCAGCGCAATCTCTGTGTCAGTGCAACGCATCTCATTAGCAAATACAGCCGCTGCTGCGGCCCGGGGCAGCCAGCAAGGTCTGGGCGGAGCTAGGGCGGGGTCAGCGCAGTTGAAGCGTGCCAGGCTTCCCGGGGATGGAAGGCAGGTGGCGGGGCGGGGGGGCCGCGCAAGGCGGAGGGCGGCAGCAGAGTTATGTGCATGACGCCATTGTTTTCTCGGGGGTTTATTGGAGTGCTGCTGTTCTGTAGTAGCGCAAGCCTGCTGCTTCACACCACTCCTTGTCGTATGGTCGGGCACCATCAAGCGTCCGTCAGCCGGGCAACACCCGTGCTCAAGCAGCCACAGCAGCGCCGTACCTCTCGCAATTACATGCACCAGAATCATGCCCCTTTTTGAGTAATGAGAAGGAAGTAGCTGCCTGCTCACTAGCACCAGGGTGCAATCGCCCGCCCCGTTGCCGCCACCGGGCGGTCGCACCAAGCAGGCCCAGCGGCAGCAGCAGACTCCTTAGGGCCGCGCTCGTGGTGCCGTCTGGCAATTAGCTGCACCGCTTCCGCCGAAGCAACTGCCCAAGCTCCGCCTGGGCAGCCCAGCAGGAGCCCCGCTCAAGGCAGGCGGCCCCAGTGCTTCGCGCTGCCACCGCCCGCGGGGCCTTCGCGCCGTGTGTGAGAGACTGCCAGCAAGCTGTGAACAAACGATCAGCTGGGGGTCGCACATGCGCACCTGCAGCCCGCCGCCGCTGCCGCCGCTCGTGGTCTGCGGTTCATCCTCCTAATATAGCACACCGCTCCCGTTGCCTCCCTGCAGCTGAGCAGTCCAGGAGCAGCAGCACACAGGTGCAATGCAGGCGGCGGCGAGCCTGCAGCTACACCGCCCAGCTCCGCCCCTGCAGCGTGCTCGCGCACCCAGCGGCGCTGGCAGCGGGCGGTGGCCCCATTCAAGGTGGGCTGCTGCCGCTGCACCACTGATTCGTCGACCAACTGCTAGCTTGTTGCACAGAGGCAAGAGCGATCTGAGGTGTGACTTGTTGGTTTATTTTCGTTGCAGACCGCTTGCACACCGGGTGGCGGCAGCAGCAGTCAAGCGGCAGCAGCAGCCTGATGAGAGCAGCAGCGGCGGCAGCGGCAGCCAGCCAAAGCGTGGACCTGGTGGCATCTCCCGCACAGAAGAGCCGCAGCCGCAGCTGGAGGCCTGGCTGCAGCAGGAGCAGGGGCTGTCAGCCAAAGCAGCAGACCAGCACGCGCGGCGGCTGGCGCTCGTGTTCGGCTCGCTGCAGGCGGCGCTGGACAGCCTGCCCGCCACGTTTGAGTGGTGCCGCAGCCAGGGGCTGACGGGCCTGCAGACGGCGCACCTGCTCGACCGCATTGCGTTCAAGCGCCGTGACAATGTGGTGCAGTTTGCCACCCTGGTGCAGCCGGTGTGGCAGGAGGTGGAGAGCTACATTGCGGCCTGGGCTGAGCAGCAGCGGCAGGCGGGAGACAGCAAGCTGCGCAAGAACACCAGCCTGGCCGAGGTGCTGTGCAGCCGTGACATAGCAGCGCAGGCGCTGGGCATGCCGCCCGGCCATGTGGAGGCCTGGCTGGTGGCGGTCAGCCAGCGGCTGCCTGCTGCAGTCATTGGCAGGCTGCTGCTCAGTCAGGCCGATGTGGTAACAGGCAGCCCCACCACGGCGCTGGCAGCCATCAGCTGGGCAACAGACGTGCTGGGGGTGGCAGACCCAGCGGCATTTTTTGCTCGCTCGCCTAGCTTGCTGTACAGAGAGGTGTCCACCCTGCAGCGCAACCTGGACAGCCTGCAGCAGGCGCTGGGCTGGACAGCTGGGCAGGCGCAGCAGCTGGCGCTGAAGCAGCCCAGGATTCTGAACTCCAGCCCAGCCACGGTGCAGGCGGCGCTGGCCTGGCTGCGGCAGCTGTTCCCGGATGCAGAGCAGTTGGCAGGCATCGTTGATCGCGGCCCGCTGATGCTCACCGTATCAGTGCAGCAGCTGCAGGGCAATGCCGACTACTTGCGGCAGGCGCTGGGCTGGCAGG
>VIYQ01005262.1:0-10090 GCA_009928355.1 Chlorella sp. CH2018 | reverse complement strand
GCTGAAGCAGCCCAGGATTCTGAACTCCAGCCCAGCCACGGTGCAGACGGCGCTGGCCTGGCTGCAACAGCTGTTTCCGGATGCAGAGCAGCTGGCGGCTATTGTTGACCGCGGCCCGCTGTTGCTCACTGTATCAGTGCAGCAGCTGCAGGGCAATGCCGACTACTTGCGGCAGGCGCTGGGCTGGCAGGATGGTGACGGCCAGCTCGCGGCCTTCGTGGCCACCTACCCACATCCCTTTGCCACAGTTGATCTTAGCAGCAAGAAAACGCAGCACAAGTTGCGGCTGCTGAGCGAGGTGGTTGGCGTCAGCGCTGAGGAGTGTCTTGGCAGCGGCAGCAGCTACCTCTCTTCTGGGCTTGACAGAATCGCTGCACGCTACATGCTGGCCCGGGTGAGGCAAGCTGGTTGTGTGCAGCTCGACGGGTGGCACAACGCGCAGCGTGCAAGAGTGCTGCCTGCATCTGCAGTGGAAGCCCACAATTCCATGTTTTTTTGCATTTGGTACAGGAGCGGGCACCAGACATGCTGTTCAACCGGCACGGCGAGCCGCACCTCAGCTGGATCGTTGATGTGTCGCTTGCCAAGCACCGTGGCCGGCTAGGGCTGAGCGACCAGCAGTACCGCGCCTTTATGCGGCAGTGGCCCCGCAGCGAGCAGGGGCGGCGCCTGCTGGAGGGTCTCAGGTGGGACAGGGGGGCCGGGTTGGGCGGCTGGGTGGGGGAAGCTGTCTGCTCGCGCCTGTCACGGCGGTCCACTTTGGTGCAATGGGCTGGGATATGATACTGCCTTCTGACCCAGAATGTGGCCTCACCCACAATGTCGTGCCCCCCATCCATTGCTGGCAGGGCTGGCAGTGTGGATGGCTGGCCGCGGCCGCCTGTGCCAGGTGCATTAGAGCAGCAGCAGTGGGCAGAGGCGGAGCAGCGGCGGCAGGCGCGGGCGGAGGGCACGCAAGTCGCAGCGGCGGCGATGGACGGCAAGCGGCGGGGCCGGGGGCGGCCGCGCAAGGCGGAGGGCGGCGGCAACGGCGAAGGTGGCGCCACGACAGCATAAGCAACTGTAACACATGAGCACTCGAAGTAGGCGCATTGTCTCTTAATCTGTGCCAGGCCTGCTGCTTCCTGATCGGAACATGAACACTGCCTACACTCAAAGCGTCTGCTCTTCTCAAGTTGTGGTTGTTTAACATGTTATCTTTAACATGTTAGGGTGAAGCAACTATCAGCATGCAACGAGCTTGGGGGGCACATGCAATGGCATCCGCTGTTGCGGTTGCCACGCCCAGGGGCAGCAAGCTGCCGATGGCCTGGCGCCGGCCGCTCAGTAGCCGCCGCCGTAGCCGTACTGCTGCTGTGCCTGCTGCGGCATCATCATGCCGCCCGACTGCTGCATCTGGGGCATGCCGGTACCACCCATGCCGGTACCGCTGCCAGCACCCATCAACATGCCGCCCACCTGCTGCTGCGGCGCCATCTGCTGCAGCATGCCCTGCGGCTGGCCCATGCCCATGCCACCCTGCTGCAGCATGCCCTGCTGCATCTGCGGCACCGCCCCCGCCGCCTGTTGCTGCATCAGCAGCTGCTGGCTGGCCAGCAGCAGCGCCTGCTGGTCCATCGTCAGCCCAGGCTGCACCAGCGCCTGGTGCTGCGGCATGCCCAGCCCCTGCTGCGGTGCCATCATGCCGGCCCCGCCCTGCAAGCCCATCATCCCAGCCTGCTGCATCACCGGCTGCCCCGGCTGCCCCGCCTGCTGCGCCTGCTGCGCCAGCGCCAGCAGCTGCTGCAGCTGCTGAGGCGGCAGGGACGCCAGCTGCTGCACCTGAGCCATCATGCCGGCCGCCGCCGCCGGCTGCTGCTGCGCCTGCAACCCCATGCCCATCTGCTGCTGCGGCATGCCGCCCATACCGCCGCCCATGCCGCCACCCATGCCGCCTCCCATGCCCACGCCGCCCTGCTGCATGCCAGGCTGGCCCATACCCGGCTGCCGCCCTGGCCCAGGGCCATACCCGCCGGGCCCCATGCCGCGCTGCTGCTGGGGCGGCAAGTACTCTTCTTCGTACGGCGGCCGCCCCATGCCGCCACGGCCGCCCATGCCGCCACGGCCCGGGCCTGGCCCTCGCCGGTCAAATGTAGGCTCGCCATAGCCGCGTCCGCCCTGCGGACCAGGACCAGGCCGCTCCCAGCCACCGCCGCCGCCGCGGCCAGGGCCCGGCCCGCCATAAAAGCCGCCGCCGGGCAGGCCTGCTGCACGCGGCCCGCCGGGCCCCATGCCCCTGCCGCCAGGGCCCTTGCCGCGCGGCGGCGGACCGCCGCCCTCCGCCTCGCGGTGCAGCCGCTTGCCGCCGCCCTCTCCACCGGGCGGCCCCTCCTGCGCACGCTTCTCGCCGCGAGGAGCCGTGGGCACCCCCATCAGTGGCTTGCTGGCGCTGCCGACTGGGGCGCCATGTGCGCCGAGCGCAGCATGCGCGCTGTGCGCGGCGTGCGCGGCGTGCGCGCTGGGCTTGGACCGCTTCAGCGCCGCGTCCACGTTGAAGAGGAAGGGCAGGAAGCCGCCGGGGGGCAGCTCATCCTGCTTCAGAAGCAGCTCCAGCTTGGAGGCGGCGTCCTTGAAGCAGGCGCGGACCTGGCGAGAGGCGGGAGCACAGGAGGTGCAGGCTACTCAGTCAGGCGATCGGCAGCAAGCGCTTGCCAACAGCACAACGAACGCCAGGCGCCAACACCGCAGCTGGCTGCTCCTATCTGTTCACCCGCCCCGCCCCCCACTCGCCTGGCTAATGCGGTGCGCCCCGCCCGCCACGTCGCGCCCCGTCAACGGGTCCACCACGCACAGCTTGGGCGGCGGCGGCTTGCCGCTGGGCAGCGTCTTGGGGGCGTTGGACTGGGCTGAGGCGGGGAGGTCCTCCCGAGAGATGATGCCGCCTTGGCCAGGCGCAACCGCCTGGTCCTGCACAGCACATGAGCAAGAGCCATGAATGCAGGTTCCAGCCCGCGTTGAAGAGGTGCCAGACACTCGGCGTTCACCACAGCCGTACCCAGGGGTGGCACCAAGTGCTATGCAAGTGTCATGCACATGAATGGGCGCAATGCCGCACCTCCAGATCAAACGCTTCGAAGTGCCTGCACCCAACAGAAATGCCATGCAAGCGCCATGCAAGCAAATGGGTGCAACGGCGCACCTCCAGCTCAAACACGCGGCCGTAGTACTTGAGCAACCCCAGCAGCAGGTGGCCGGCGTTGGACACGGGCAGGCTGGCCTTCTGCTGCTCCAGCAGCAGCGCTAGCACCATGTTGCACAGCGCCCAGTTGCTGCAGGGGGAGGAGGAGGAATGCCGGCAGTTGGTAGTGGGGAGCCAAGATGCGAAGCACGAGGTGCTGCAGCAACCAGGCAAGCAGGTTGCTGCGTACCACCCACGGTCCGCACATGCAATGCCCCGCTGCTCTGCCCACCTGAGCCCTCCGGTGGCTGCATCGCCCAGGTGCTGCTCCGCCAGCAGGCCCCGAAGCACCAGGCACAGCGGGCGTAGCACGGGGAAGGCCGCGCACTGCTCCGTCAGCCAGGCAGCGGCCTTGGGGCCCTCATCTGCGAGCATGAGACGTGCGAAATGAGGGGCGTCAGTGGATTGTGGAGCACGTAAAGCGCACTGATTGTGGAGCATGCAAAGCGCACTGCCGGCCATTGCACAGAGAGCTGCAACCACCCCCCAAAAGTGTTACTGAAAAGCAACGTGGAGCGCACCTGTGTTGAGGCAGATGTCCAGGCGCACGCCCTCGCTGCTTTCGGCCTGCAGCGGACACAAGGCAGAGGCGACATACTTTATAGCACACAGGTGTGGCTCAATAACCATGCGCCATGCGGCATCGCGCTGCTCGCAGCCATCCGACACTGGCTGCTTTGCTTGCCTTGATGATGGGCACGCGCGCGTTGAAGATGATGAGGGGCCGCTTGCGCACCGCGCCTGCCTCCTGCAGACCATGGCACAGGTAGGGAGGTAAGCAGGTGTGGGCAGGTGTTGCAGGGCAATGCGTGATATGCGCTTGTGTTTTGGCTCCAGCGGAAACAGCAGGCGCCGCAGCGGATCTTGCAATGGCCAAGCTGCAGAGCAGGAGGTGCCACAAGCAAGAGTCCAAACCGGCAGCTGCCGCCAGCTGCTGCGCTGCATGCGCGCTTGCATGTGTGATAAATGCAGCTGCTTGTCAGCCGCCGCACCCACCTGCAGCTTGTTGCCGAGCCGGTTGTTGTGCGAACGCACACATCAACAAGCGATTTCCCAACAAGTATGGAACTGAGCTGCCGCTCAAGGCCCACCCACCTGCAGCTTGTTGCTGAGCCGCTTGAGCAGGGGACCCAGCAGCTCGCGCTGCTCACTGGTGAAGCCTGCACATAGCAGGCGGGGCAGAAGTGGCACACACTGTTCAGCAACAGCAGGTGCAAGCTGTTTGAAAGGGAGAGGGCCCAACATTTGGAGCCGCTCGCTGAGCACGCCCAGGTCAGCTCCAGCCAGCCCGATCAGCTGAGTGCCAGCTGTCCTACCAGGCCATGTCCTACCAGGTCGTACCAGGCTGTCCTACCAGGCTATGTGCCAGCCTGTCCTCCCCCCAAAAAACAGAGAGCAGCTCACCTCCGCCGCGCGAAATGGGCGTCATGATGCCGCTGACCACGACGTCCAGGTCAGCGCCCGGCAGGCTGACACCATGGGCAAAGGATCCAAAGGCCTGGACCGCGCGGCGGGCGGCGGTGGGGAAGGCTGCGGGGCGGTCGGGGAGCACGGAAGAGAGGAGGGCAGGTGGATGGTGAGCGGCAAGGCGCGGCGGCAGGGAGGGTGGAGGACGGTCACAGGTCGCCCAGCAAGGCTGCAGCCACAGCCCCCACCGCGCAGCCTGCCGCTAAAGCCTTGTGGCGCAGCTAGCCGCGCAGCTAGCTGCCACAGTGAGCACCACCCACCCGCATCTGACGCGTCCTTCACCGCCTGCAGCGCCGCCTCACGCCGCTTGCGCTCGCCGGCGGTCATCTGGGCCTGCAGGGAAGAGTAATGGATTTGCACAGGGCAATGCAATGTCAGCAATGCCACTCAGCAGCAATGGCTAACATGAACGAGCAGCCGACTGGCACCCAGAGGGCCGCTCCAGACAGAACACACCCATGTGTGCCCTGCTGCACGCCAACGCCCCCAGCTTGATTGCAAGCGCGGAACGGGCCCAACCAACGGCACGGATCTCCTTGCGCAGGCGGCAAGGCAAGGCTTCCTGCGTTCTTGCTGAAACAATCCAAGTACAACATGTTCAAGCCTCACCTCTTCCGCAAACTCGGCGACCTCCTTGTGCAGCGCCGCCAGGTTGCGCTGCGGCCCGCTGACCGGCTTCTCTGCCGCCCCGCCAGGCGCGCCTGCCGGCTCCGCCGCTGGCTTGGCCCCATTCGGTTGCTCCTTGCTGGGAGAAGCAGGCTTGGGCTGCTCGGCAGCGCCCTCAGCGGGCTGTTTGCCCCCGGCAGGCAGGCTGGCGCCCTCTGCTGCTGCGCCCGCTGCCGCACCTGCTGCCGCCTCCTGCTGGCCGTCCGGCTGCTCCGCTGCTGCCTCATCACTCTCCCCTGCTGCTGGCACTGCCGCCGCGGCTGCTGTTGGTTGGGCGGCCGGGCGGATGGGCAGCGGCGGTGGCACCACTGCCGGTGCGCCGGCTGCGCCTGTCTCGTCAGCTGCAGGAGCAGCAGCAGCGGTGGCTGCACCGACCTCGGCCTCCTCGCCAGCAGGCACCGGCTGCTCTGCATCCATGGCAGCAACCCCTGCTTCGTCTGCTGCAGCCGCTGGCTCTAGCTCGCTGCCGGCCTCAGCTGCTGCGTCAGCCTCGCCAGCGGCGGGCGCCTGCTGCTCCCCTGCTGCCGTCTCCTCCGCCGCTGCTGGTGCCGCCACATCTGCGCCTGCCGCCTGTTCCTCCTCTGCCGCTTGCGCGTCTCCCGCTGCAGGCTCCGCTGGCTGCTCAACGGCAGCCGCTGGCTGCTCAGCCGCTGGCTGCTCAGCCGCTGGCTGCTCAACGGCCGACTGGCCCTCATCGCCAGCAATGGCTGGCTCAGTCACAATCTCAATGATGTCGTCTTCTTGGCCCGACATGCTGCTGCTGGTGTTGCTGCTGCTGCCGCTTGACTCCTCCTGCTGTGGGTCCGCAACAAAGGGCTGCTGCTGCCGCTGCTGCTGTTGCTGCTAATGGCTGTGTCACAGACAGCTGCTGAGCTGGCTCAACTGCCGGCTGCCTCGTTTGATCAACAAAGGGGATTCACAGGCCGCCGTCCAGCTCCAGGCGCATCTTATGGGCGTGCCGCCCGCGTGCGTAGTAGTCCTGCAGCATTGAAGGCGAATGGATTGAACAGAGGTTTGGGCCAGAGGCATGCGGAGTGCTGCAGAAACAGTGGGGCGGGACGGGTGGCGCTGTGACACTGCACCCCCTGACCTACGGTCTCATAAGCTGGCCACGTCTGAGAAACAGCACCCACCCCAGGTAGCGCCTCCCTCTCAAATCCTTCGCGCTGCCAGGCGCCACGGACCATAACTGCCCTCTGCTCCACCCTCCACAAACCCCTGCTGCAATCAGCCCACCTCCAGCAGCGCCTCGCTCTCAAAGCCCTCGCCGCGGTACAGCGCCAGTGCCGGTGTGTTGTCTGCGTCCACGTGCAGTGACAGGCTGGCCACGCGCCGCTCCTGCCGAGCCGTGCGCACCACTTCCTGCGGGCAGCAGCCAGGCGTGAACAGAAGTGAGCAGAAGTGAGCGGAAGTGAGCGAGTGAGCCGAAGGCAGAGAGAGTTGGTTGTGCACTGGGTGCATGGGCAACCACAGCAGCAGCAGTAGCAGCACACCGGTGGCTGGCTAGTGTGCACAAGCTGCTGCTGCGTCGAGCACGGGTCAGCAGTGAACAACAGCAGGGCAAGGCGGCAGCGCGGCGTGCCTGCACCAGCCGGCGTGCGATGCCGCGGCGTCGCCACTCGGGCGCCACTGCGAGCTTTGAGATGTGGGCGTTCAGGCCTGCACGCAACGGTTCATGTTTGAGCGGATATTGAGATGAGGCCGTGCGTCAACCTTGCCAGCAGTGCTTTGCTGTCCAGCATAGCGGCAGCAGCAGCACCCCCTGCCCACCGGCGCACCGTCCCACGTCGCGGTGCACAGCACCCACCTGTGGCCGTGAACACAATGTAGCCGACCACCAGCTGCTGGGTGCTGCCCTGCTGCTGGGTGCTGGGCTGCTGGCCCTGCTGCGCCGCGTTCCGCTTCCCGGCTGGCTTGCGCTGCTGCGGCTGCTGCTTGGGTGGCGCGGCGGCAGAAGGTGCGGCTGCTTCGGCTGGGTTCGGTGCGGCGGCGTACAGCAGGAAGGTGTTGCGCCGCTGGGTCTCCTTCACAAGAAGATCTGCGAAGCAGGTAGCACGGGGTGAAGGCAATCGTTGGCAGATGCAAAGGCAGGAAGCCGAGCTGACGGGCGCCAGGGGGCAGCGGCGGCGGCGGCAGTGCTCGGGAGGCGCTTGCAGCGGAGCGCGCTTGCACGCCTTACCTCCCCACGCGTCCGCCTTCTTGAACAGGCGCTTCTCGAGGCCCAGCAGCTGCGCGAGCACCGCCTCCTCTCCTTTGGGGCTCAGTCGGCGAACGGTGACGCAAGCGGCCTGCAGCAGGTAGTAGCACGACCGTTGATCAGGCGTGGGAGAGGGTTCCGGGCGCCGATGGGCGGCGCGGCATGTCCCCAGGCCGCTCTGAACGCTTGGCGTGCCCCAGCCCACCTCTGCGCTCGTTAGATCGCCGGGATCCATCCAGGGAGTGCGATGGGGCAGGCGGGGAGGCCTGGGGTGAGGGGCACCACCGGCGTGCACGCTGGCCGCCGCCGGCCGGCGCCATTGCCCCTTCCTCTGCCGCATTGCCTGACGCTTACAGGCTGCGGGTCATGCGCAAACAAGCCAAGTGCTACTAGAATAAAGGGCGGCACGGAGTGCAAGGCCTGCTGCGGGGAGCTGCAAGCGAAAGAATCGGGGAGCAAAGGCGGGCGCGACCTTGGCGAAAAGAAGGAAGCACAGAGCACCAGACGGGCAGACGAGCAGTGCAGGTTGCATGGCTGGCATGCGGGGTCATATAACGTATCAAATACATCACAAGAGCCGGCTCAGTGGTCCGGCACGGACAGGGTGGCACGGTATGGGGTGCAGCGCCGGCTACTTCAAAGGCGGCAGAGGCATGCGGGGGATGTACACCGGGAAAAGAAGAAGAATAAGAATGGCGGCGGCTTATCATGCCTCATCCATGGAGCAGCGCAGGCCAATGGCTGCTCAGCGCTGCACCAAAGGCCCAGCATGGCGCCAGCGGCGTGCCTCTGGGTTGCTCGTGGTTCCAGCAGGCTCAGCGGCGCGCCTCTGGGTTTCCCACCACAGAGATGCGCTTGTAGCTGCACAGCAGTTGGGGAGGTTGGGAGAAAGGTTGGCAGCCAGGTCAAGCCAGGCGCTGAGCCACCCAGGTCATGCAAGGCGCCGAGCCGGCTGCCCTGCGCAGACGCATGCGCTTGCAGCTCCACAGTAAAGAAAGGGATCAAAGGCAAAGAGGAACCAAGCCAGAGCCTACAAATGGCAGACACAACGTCCTCAAATTGGCAGCACCAGCCGCTACACAGCCTGAAACCCAACGCCAGATCCACTCTACAGCCGGCAGCCCAACGCAGACCCGGGCCCTCACCGCCGCTCGCCGGCGGCTGTCTGGGCGGCACGCTCCGCCACAGCGCCCTGGCCCTGCTCAGCGGCCTGCAACACCGGGCAAGTCAAGCGGCAGTGGCAGCTAAGGACGAGGGCTTGGGTGTGCTGCGGCAGCGACCTGCGGTCACCACATGCATTGCATGCAAGCCGGCAGTGCGTGGCCAGCATGATGTAAACAAGTGCACCTGCTGGACAGCAAGCAGTAACCGCTGTGCTCACCTCCAGCTCCTTGACCGAGGGCAGCGTGTCCACGCTGTGGTCGGTGTAGTGCGTGTGCAGCAGCTTGTGGGACAGCTGCAGGGCGCGAGGAGGAGGCAGGTGGGTGGGCAATGCACACTCAAGGGCGGCACACACTGAGCAGGCAGCAAGCAGGCAACTCGAGGCAATGCCGACATGCAGGAAATCTGAAAAAAAACTGGATCAGTGAGCAAGCAGGGCGGCGCCTGTGCCTGTGCTGGCAGGCACGTCAGGGGCTGCGCTTTGAGGGGCTGCACTGTGAATTCAGATTTTAAGGACTGTTCCAGGGCTCCCTCACCTCGCCGCCGGGCTGGCCAAAGAAGTCGTCGTAGATGCGCTTGATGGAGGGGTTCTGATTGTGGGGTGGGCGGAAGGGCAGGGCGACTGAGGTGCAACCAGCGTGCGAGAGGCACTTGCGGGAGCATGCACGCCCAGACAGCGCGAACCAGCAGCCCTGTCCTCAAAGCTGCCACGCAGACTGCGCACCTCGTGGCTGCGCCGCAGCGCCTGCTGCTCGTCCACCTGCAGGCATTGCGGTTGGGAGGGCGCGGCAGACCTGGGCATGGGGCGCAGGTAGCGGGACAGCACTGCCCGCCCTGGGATGCTTCATGCTTGCTGCGATGAAACAAGCACAAGCAGTGCCTCACCGCATAGATGGCCCCCATGCGCTTCAGCACGGCGTCCGGATCGTGCGTCTTGGGCTGCCCGCCGCCACCGATGCAGCCGCCGGGGCAGGCCATGACCTCGATAAAGTCGTAGTGCGCCTCCCCGGCGTCGATGCGCCGCAGCAGCTGGCGCGCGTTGCCGATGCCGCTGGCCACCGCCACCCGGATCTGCGGTGGTCGCAGACAAGGGGATTACTTGCAAACAAGGTGACAAACGTTGTGCAAAAAAGGTGAAGCACGCACATGTGATGCCTGAGGCTTCAGGCCAAGCATTGTGGTGGCGCTGTGAGGCGCTCCGTGCACCATCCTGGGGCATCCAACCGCGACCCGTCCGCCCTCCAGCTCCCATCACCCCTGCCTGCCTTGGCCGCAGCGGCATCACCGGCAGGCACCCGCCTGCCCGCAAATCCTCCACAAGCCACTCTGCACACACACACACACGCACACACACACACACACACACACACACACACACACAC
>VIYQ01005242.1:0-18559 GCA_009928355.1 Chlorella sp. CH2018 | reverse complement strand
GGGGGCGGGGCGGTAAGCAGCAGAGGCGTGGGGAGGTGGATGCAAAGCGGATTGGGTGGGGGTGTCTAGCAGCGGCGGCGCAGCGGCAGCAGAGCTCACCCAAACAGCAGGCCCTGGCCGACGCGCAGCGGGATGTCGCAGATGAACTTCGCCACATAGTAGCTCTGCAGACAGGTCGGGTCGCCAGAGGGTGGAAGCGAAGCCATTGAACACACGGAAACGCAGCATGGGCAGGTGGGAGCGACGCCCTCCTTGCAGCAAACAGCAGCTGCAGCGGTATAGGCTTGGAACTGCACCGGCTGGCTGAAGCACTGGCGCATGCCTGCTGCCCGCACCAGCACATGGTACGACTTGGATGCACGCTCGCGGTTGACGATGCCGCGCTCCATGCTGAACGTGCTCAGCGCGCTGCACAAAGAAGACCGAAGAAAGGGGATGAAATGCTGCGGCGTCAGGATGCAATGCAAGCAAATGCTGGCCAAACAACGCAGGATCGGCGACCGAGCCGGGAGGCGTAGTCTGGCCCGGCATGCCCCCGCCTACGTGGAGGGCCCCAACTGGACCGCATCTCACCCAAACATGGCTCCCATAGCCGTGAAGATTGTGCAGAAGAAGAGAATTCTGTGGGGTCAGGGGGAACAGGGAGGTAGCGGCAGTTGGCGGGGGGTGGCGGGCAGGCATCACCACCTGCCCACCCTGCCGGCTACCTTGTGGCCCACAGGGTCTCAGAGCTCACCCCGTCTCGTCCTGGATGCCTGCATAAGATTGATCCATATCGCTATAAAGCCAGGCCAGCATGAGCGCGATGATGCATGTCTGCGCAAGCGTCACAATCTGCAAATAGGGGAGGTGAAGCAACCAGCACAGGGCGGTTGGCAGCTTGCCGGGGACTGGCGGGCAGGGGGGCAAGCAGCCTAGGTTGGCTGATGCAATCGGCAGCCCCCAGCCCCCTGCCTCACAATGAGCAGCTTGTTGCGGCTGGCCTGCCGCCATGCGCGGCCCAGCAGCAGCCGGAACTCGCGCGGCACGCTGTTGGCAAACTGCGCAAGGAAAGTAGTAGAGGAGAGGGGGAGAGCAGGTGCGGGGGCTGGATAAGGGGCAGGCCAATTTGCACTGTGTGTGGGAGGCTCCTCTCCCTGTGCACTGGCCAGCCACTCTTCTATGTCGACTACTTGGGCTGAGAAGCCATTAACTAGCGTGCGCTCCCAAGCCCAGTCAGCCACACCGAACTGCTCTCCAGCCAGCCAGCCAGCCAGCCAACCAGCCAGCCAGCCAGCCAGCCCCACCTGCAGGTCTGTGTCTGCCGCCTGCATGTCGCGCTCGCTGGCTTCGTCCACAACGACGCGCCCGGCCACCTCGCCCTGCCGCGCATCGTACAGCTGGCCCAGCAGCTCCACCCTGGGAGCAGGGCAGCAGGGAGCGCAGCAGGCATTGAGAGCCAGTGCGTGGCAAACAGTCGGGGGCATGCAGGGCAGCAGCCTACTTCCTCAGCTAACCACACTGCATGTTGTGCACACGCATACACTGGTCCAAATGCTTGCATGCCGAGCTGCCCTGCACACAGCTGCTCCCCCAGCGCACCGCTGCCGCGTGGATGCCTCCGCCTCGGGGCTGCGGTAGTCCATGGAGGTGACGTCAATCAGAAAGTCACCCGGGTTGTACTGCAGAAGGGAGACAGGAGGAGGGAGCAGGCGCGCTGAGGATGGCATGGGCTGCTGCCAGCAGCCTTGCATGTGCAGATGCATGGGTATGCAGCGTGGGGCCAGCGCGGCGCGCCCTCCAGCGGGCCGGGACCCACCTGGGCGGGGCACTCAAAGCCGCAGTCTGCAAAGTATGCGGTGGCGTTGGCCGCCGCGCCAAAGTACATGACGCGCCCCTCGCTCAGCAGCATGAGCTGGTCAAACATCTGTGAGCAGAGAGGGGCGGTGGGAAGTGCGGAGGCCGAGGCAGTAAGTGAGGGTGTGAGGGAGTAATGATGGGGTGAGGGCAGCAAACAAGTCACGGCGACAACGGCGGAACGACAACAGCCAAAGACAGCGGAGTTGTGTCACCTTGTAGATACTGGAGCGGGGCTGGTGGATGGTCAGCACAACTGCGGGGGCAGCAGGGTGGGGCGGCGCGGTTGTTTAGGCGCTCCACAGGCAGATGGTGGCATCAAGCAGCAGCAGTTCGCTGGGGCAGCAGCTGCAGGGCGCAACCAACAACCCCCCCGTGCCCCAAGGCCACGCACTGGTGCGGCCGTTGCCGGCCAGCGTCCACAGCGCCTCCATCACATTCTGTGCCTGGAATGCATCTAGACCTGTTGAGGGGAGAGAAGGAGGAGAGGGAGGGCAGGAGCTGGGTCAGTGCATGCGGTGCACACGTCTCCTTGCGCACCTGTTGCTCAGACTTGCCACACAGCTGCAGCCACCTGCTGCCCATAAAAACAAACCCCTGCTCCGCCGCTCCTGAGCAGCCAGCCCTGCCCTCCGGCTCACCCGATGTCGGCTCGTCCGTAAACAGTAGCGAAGGATTGGAAAGGAGTTCCACACCAATGTTGGCCCGCTTGCGCTCGCCGCCAGACACGCCACTGCAAGCAGGACAGATCAAAGGAGCGGCGGGCGGGGAGGTAAGTGGGCTGGGGTGTGAGAGTCTGCATTCTGGTTGTAGTGCTTTGCCCGGCGCTGCAAGCCTGGTACTTTGACTCCACCCAGCTGTTACCGGATGAACGCGTTGCCGATGAAGGTGTTGGCTGCCTTGCTCAGCGCCAGCTCAGCAATCACGTCGTCAACCAGCTGCACTCATTGAACAAGAGCAATCTCGATGTCAGGAGCGTAGCGCAGTCAGCCCGCTGCGCCTGTGCACCACTTTTGCCACTGCCATGTCCTCCAGGCCACAGGCCACAAGCCCTCCCGGCCCTGCCTCCGGTCCGTACCTGGCTCTTGGTCTCCTTGCTCACGCTGGCGGGCAGGCGGATGTTCACCGCAAACTCAAACGTCTCGCGCACAGTCAGGCTGGCGCATTGGAAATGGACAGCAGGGAGGCATTGCTCAGTCAAAACCCACCAAGCAGCCGCGCCACCAGAGCAGCCATGCCACACAGGCACCATGCAACTGGACAGCAGGCACACATGCATCCAGCTTTCCAGCCCTCACTTGGCGAACAGCACATCGTCCTGCAACACATTGGATAGCAGGCGGATCCACTGTTCAGCCAGCTGCCCACCACACACCAGGCCGGGTGTACCAGTGCAGCCAACCACCCCCCTTTGGTTCAACATCCATAGTCCACAACAAACCTGCCGGCCCACTTGCCTGCAGCACGTAGGCGCTGATGGATCGGAAGCCGCGGCTGCGCGGCCGCCCGTTGACCAGCACCTCTCCATCCAGGCTGCCGCCGGTGGGCAGGCGCCTGCTCATGGCAGGGGAGGAGACCAGGGAAGAAATGCTTCAGCATGGCGGCTCCACTGCTGTTATTGCGCTCCTGCTGCTGCTGCTGCTTCTGCACTCAGCCTGTTCTTGCTGCAACACAGTGCACAGCACAACGATGGCTGTTCTGCTCACCCAGCCAGCGCGTTCAGCAGGCTGGTCTTGCCCGAGCCTGCAGGGGAGTGAGAGCGGGGCGCCGCCGGCCAACACACGTGTCATGCTCTGCAGGGGCAGACATCAGCTGCCCCAGCGGTCCCAGTCATGCATTCATACTGGCAGCCAGCCACCCACCGGTGGGGCCCATGATGGCCAGCAGGTGGCCCGACTCCACATGGCCGCTCACGTCCTGAACGTCGTGCACAGGGCGGCAGAAGCACATGCTGTTATCACACCTATGGCGTGCAGACTTCCGCTGGCATTCCACCCACCTGGACCCAGCCTCTCAAGGTGCACATGCTTGTGTGCCCTTCCCCCAGCGGACGAGGACATGTCCAGCGCGGGCCCCGCCGCTGCACCCCACCTCCCCGCCTGCACCTGCAGGATGGTCTTCTGCTTGCGGTTCTTGCGCCGCCCGACTGTCACGCTGTAGTTGAGCCGCTCCCACTGCAGCGTGATGCCGATGATGCGCTGCAGGGCGGAGGGGAGGGCCAGAGCGATGGGGTTGTGCCACGGTTGTGGCCCACTCAGCGCACATGCCGGCAATGGGCGAGATACCGGCAGCGACTGGTGCAGCCATCTGAACAGCCACCAGGGACAGCGGCGCCCACTTCAGCATCATACACGTGTAGCCCACTGGACCACCACAGCACGTGCCTTCAGACGCGCCATGGATTGCCGCCCGTCAAACTTGTCAGTGGCCAGCTTCAGCGTGTCCATGCGATTGAGCATGGAGGTGGTGCGCCGCTGGGCCTTGGCATCCCTGCAGGCGGCAGCAGGGGAGGATGGCGGGGTGACGGCGGGGTTGTGTGTTCAAAGGCGCAGGCGGGCAATGAGTGGCATGCTCGAGTACAGATGCATCGATGCGAGTCCAGCAAAGCGGCATTAAAGATGCAGCAGTGCGATTCTTGACAAAGAGGCAGCTGCTGTGGGCAAGATTAGCAGAGCAAACGGGCACTTGCAAACAAACAGCAGTGGTAACAGCGCAGGCAGCTTGCAGCTGCAGATTGCGCTGTGCCCACATGCACACACTCCGCGCCACAGGCCGCCGCATCGCCGCTGACGGGAGCCTTGCGTGACAATCGCAGCGCCCTCGCGGCGGCGGCGTCCCCCCGCCCCACGCCCAGTATACCGGCACACTCACGCTGCATAGGTGCTGGAGCTCTGCTTGAACTGATCGGCCATGGCCTGCAGCTGGGCAGTGAGCTGGGCCGTCTCCTTGGGCAGCTCGCCCTCCAGCGCGACAGCTACGTGCCCATTCTCGGCGCTCGCCGGCTCAGCAGCATGCCCGTTGGCCCCCGTCATATCGGCGGCCGCCGAAAGGCGCGGGAGCTGGTCGGCTGGGAAGGCCCAAAGCGCGGGCGCGCCGACAGAGCACGTGAGGCGCTTGCAGGTACGCTATTGGCACGAGCAGCCAATTGATGAGTGCTTGGCAGGTGGAGAGGTTGTTTGGCGGCTGGGGCCGCGCATCTGGAGATGCACGGTCGGGGCAACGCCACAAGGGGCTTGCGGCCGCTTGATCGCTGCAAGACAGCCCAAACAGTTTGGACCAATGCCCCCGAGAACGCCGTACCCGTCGTGGCTGTGGGGCCAGCCAGGTCAGCAGGCGGCCTTGCCGCCGCTCCCGCTCACCCGTGCTCACAAATCCTGTCACCCCACTGCAGTAACTGAACACCACTTTACAGCTGCAATCGAACAGCATAGAGTCGATATCAGTATGATACAGATACTGGTTGCAGATGCCGCTGTACAGCTCTTCAGACGCCACGAGAGCAATGCGCCCTTCTGTTGGGGACCTGTGAAGCTCCCTCTCCGCTGCCTCACAGCCGCGCCCGGGGAGCGGCACCCCCCGCAGCTGCACCAGCTGGCGGCTGTGCCAGCTGCACATAGACCTTGCCCACGGAGCGCCCGCTCTGCAGGTGCTCCACCGCGTCCGCGACCGACTCCAGCCCCTCAAAGCGGCGCGGGTCCATCTGTTGGGGAGGGGGAGGGCAGCCGGCGGGCACGGTTGGATGCACGAGGCATGGTCATGCGACGGCATGGCGCCACCCACCGGCACCAGGCATGCAAATGCCTCAAGCTCAAGCCGTGCACTCCCATGCAACTCGCCTGCACGCGCAGTCGGCCGCCCTGCAGCAGCCCCGCCAGCTTTTTGAGGTGGCGGCGCCACTCAGAGGCGTAGTGCAGCAGGAAGAAGCCCTGCAGCGTGGCGCTCTTCCACAGCAGCTTCTCGGCAATGCCTGCGTGGGGGGATAGTGGGTGAGGGAGGGATGGAACGGCGGTGGGGCATGGCACGAGTGCATTGCCAGCATGCAGAAACGAACGCTTAGGCGGGGCCGACCTGCCCCACCCCCCTGGCACCTAGGCAGGCCCAGAGCGCAGCCGCAGCGCACCTGGATACTGCCGCTTCACCCAGCCATCGGCGTAAGCCGACATCATTCCGATGATGATGAGCCTGCCGCGGGGCGCCAGCGCGTCCACTGCCACGTCAAACATGTCGCCGCCAACTGAGGGAGGGGAGGTGGTGAGGGTAGGTGGGTGGAGGGAGGTGAGCTGCTGATGGCTGCACCCTGCCAAAGCCGCAAGCTCTCGCTGGGCAGGCTGCAATGTGCAACTCACGAGGCAGGGTGTGCTGTGCATGCAGCGTGCATCTGCAGCAGAGACTGCCCTCCACCTGCCCTCCCGCACCCGACTCGTACACCAGGTCCAGGCCACGGGGGAACTCCTGCTTCAGCACCGCCTTGAGCGACTCCTGGCGGTAGTTGACCACGCGGTGGCAGCCCAGCGACCTGCGGGTTGGGAGGAAAGAGCCGGGCAGGGCAGGGGGCGGAGCGGGGCGTTTGGTGTAGCACAGGCGGAGTGCTGGCTGAACGGTACTGTGGTGGATGGCATAGTGCGGGTGGGATGTAAAGCATCGAGTTACAGGCTGCCACTGTGGCCACAGCTCCTCTTGCACTGGTGCCCTCCAAGCTCTCCCTCGCACCTCAGCAGGTCGGCCTTGTCGCCGCCGCTGCAGGTGCCAATCACGGTGCACCCCGCCAGCACCGCCAGCTGCACCGCCAGCTGACCAGTGCCGCCTGCCGCTGCAGTGATCAGCACCGTCTGGCCCTTGCGCTGCAGGTGGTGGGGTGCAGAAGGCAAGGGAGGGCGGTGAGCTTCAACTGGCCGCTCCCATGCCCACACGCGGCAGGGCGCACTATGAGAGAGATGAAGCCGTCTCAGACAAGCGAACGTTCCCTCACCAGGCCCGCCTGCTCCAGCGCGATGCTTGCGGTGAGGCCCGAGGTCATGAGGGCCACCATTTCCGGGGCCACCGCAGGCACAGCAAAGGCGTGCTTGGCTGCAACCACTGCCCAGTCGGCAAAGCCACCGTACGTCATGGTGGCCACCGGCTGGCCCACAGCCAGGCCCTGCAGGTGGGTGGGTAGGAAGGGGAGGCAGGGGCTGTGGGGTTGCCAAGTGGTGCAGAGCAGCAGTGCAGTGTGGCTGTACCTCGATGCCACAACACAAAACAAGGATACCAGCTGCTAGCCTTCTCCAGGCTCACTATACAGACCACGCATTCACGGCCTGAACAACAGCACATCAAGCCCTGACCTGCACATCGGGCGCAGCGGCCGCCACGACGCCCACGGCTTCAAAGCCGGCAGGAAAGGGGAGCTTGGCCTGCGCCGCCTGGGTGCTGCCAAAGTAGCGCCCAGCTGCGGTTGCAGGGAGGAGGTGGCAGAAAGAGTGTACGCCAAGCCACAAACTGCAGGTGCAGGCAGTCTTGGACAGACGCCAACATGCGAGCACCTTGCGCGAACAGCGTTGGGCGGCATATCTCACAACCATGCCACCCAGACAACCAGCTATCACGCACCCGAGTAGTTGACATCCGAGGCGTTGATGCCCACAAAGGCCCGCCGGATAAGCACTGTGCCAGGCGGCAGGGCTGCCGGCAGCGGGCGCTGCACGATGTGGGTGGCCGCTCGGAAGTCGGTTGACAGGCGGTGCACCTCAATCACTCGGGTGCTGGCTGCCGGCAGGGCGGCCGCGGCGGTGCCGCCGGTGGCCCAGGCGACCAGTGCTGGGTCCACTTGTGCCGACACGGCAGCGGCGGGCATTTCCACTACAGGTGAGGAGAGAGGAAGGGGCAGGCGCAGGCAACTCTGCGACAACATCCAGGGTGCAGCACGTTGACATGGGCTGACGGTTCGTGCCCCAGCAGCTTGGAGAGCAGCAGGCATTGCAGCGTTACACCAGATCATTCCACCCAGCACGCTGCTGCCGTGCTCACAGCACAACCCGCTCAGCCCATGCACGCACCGCTCTTGAAGCGCGTGCGCTGCGGCTCGACCCACGAGCCATCCACCAGCACCACCAGCGCGGTGCCAACCTTGGAGCTATCCGTGAGCAGGTGCAGGCCCGCCTGGGCCACCTGCACAGGTGAGAGGTCAGGTGACATTCTTGACCGCTGCAGCTGGACACGAACACCACAGGCATGCAGGCGGCCGCAGCACTTGGCAAGCAAGCTGCATGGAGTGCATACCAGCCACGCCTGCTTGCCCGTGCTCCAGCCATCCGCACCTGCTCCACGGTCAGCAGCCGGCCGCCGGTCTCCCGCATCGTCTCGGCAGCAATCGCCGCGTCGGCCTGCTGCATGCCACGCACCATTGCCGTGTCTGTGAACTGCGGGCATCTGCGAGCAGGATGGAGGGCACGGCGGTGGATGCTTGGCAGCGTGCCAGCAAGCCAGCGAACTGCTGCCTTGCAAGCAGCACAGCGCTATGCTGCCACACAGCAGCAGCTGGTTGTGCAGCCCCAACTTCTTGCAGCCTCACAGGGCGCAGATGCGGATGCCACGGCGGGCCAGCGGGCCGGCCAGGGAGCGTGTTGCGGAGATGCAGCCCGCCTTGGCTGCTGCATACACCGGACTGCACGGGGAAGGGTGCGACCACTTGTTGTGAGGACCCTTCCAATTGGCAAGAACCAAGGCACGGGCACAGCAGGCAAGAGCCTCCTGCACCATCATCATCCTTGACAGGAGCACCGCACCTGAATGGCATGGGGAACGTGCCTCCCGCGCTGGCAGTCACCATGATGACGCCCCTCCACTGCTCAGGCGGCTGGCCCTCCTTGCCGCTGCCAGGGCTGGCAGGCCGGCTGGGTGGGGTGTCTGGGCTGCCGGTCAGCATGGAGCGGGCAGCCAGCCGCACACCCTCCAGCACCTGCGGTGGTGGAGAGGGCGGGCGGATGAACACCCTCACCAGGGCGTCAATGTCACTGCAGGCCCAATTCCACCTCAACACTTGCCAGAGGGAAGGGGTACTGCTCTGCTTGCTCACCGCCTTGAGGTCCACATCCAGCGTCTGCTGCCAGCGGTCGCTGCTGCCGGTGATCAGGTCACCACGCTCGGCAATGCCTACAAGTGGTGGGATGGGCGAGGAGCCGGAGGTGTACGGCTGCGCCATGTGTAAGCCTGTTCAACAGCCTGCGCAGGCAGCCCCGCACGTAACACTCCCTCTTACCTGCGTTGAGCAGGGCATAGTCGAGCCGGCCCCAGCGTTGCATGTGCGCTTGGAAGGCTGCCAGGTGCTGCGCTGGGTCTGCCACATCGCAGCGCACAGCGATGGCCTGCCCTCCCGCAGAGCGGATGCGAGCAGCGGTGGCCTCTGCCCCAGCCAAGTCGACATCGGCCAGTGTGACGCACACGCCTCGCTGTGCCAGCTGTGCAGCAAGGTTGGCACCGATTCCGGCGGAGCCGCCGGTGATGAGGGCTGCTTGGCCTTGCATGCTACCCCGCTGCTGCAACAAGTGGGCAAGGAGCTATGAGCAGAGCACAGTCTTGGCCGGGGCCAAGGGGTGGTAGAGCAGCGCCGGTCGAGGCTGCACCGCCCAGGCGCCGGCGGCGGAGTCAGCACAGAGGCTGGGGGCGGAATGTCGCCTATCCAGAGCTCTGGCTAGGCTCACAAGTCAGTCTCTGGTGCGCAGGCTGGCCCAATTGCCCGGGAGCAGCGGGGCGCTGGCGGCTTGGGCAGCAGAGTGTCGCAGCGCCTGCCAAGGTAGGTTCCCAAGCCTCGATCGGTCCTGCCGTTGCTGTGGTTGGCCGGTGCAAGGCCTGCAGGCGTGAATTCAGGGTGCAGACGTGGCACTGCTCGCGCATTGGGCCGATGGAGCGCGCATCCACCTTGCAGACGCTGCCACAGGCGCCTGCCCAATATCGAGACAACGACGCCATGGCCGCATCGGTCTGGATCGGCAACCTACGAGACACACGGAGCTTGGAGAGCGACTTGACGACCATCTGCAGCCGGTGAGCTGCTGGCTGCGTATCGAAACCATGCCGCGATCGCTGCAGCCCTGGGCTGCCCGGCAGTGGACGGTCGGTGGCCTGAACCCGCGCCTGCACACCTCCTGCCGCCTGCCCTGCTGCCTTAGAGACGTGCAGAAGCAGCAGGTCGGCTGCAGCAGGCATCTCCGCTGCTTTGCTTGCTTTGGAGTGCACCCAGCGCCGCCGCCGCTGCCGCCGCTGCCGCCGCCAGCTCTGACCATGGGCCGCACCGCCTTCGCTTACCTACACTCTGCTGTTCTTCCTTTCCAGGTATGGCCAATTGGAAGACGTGTGGGTGAGCCGTGCGCCCACTGGGCCCGACTGCTGGGCTGTTGTCACGTTTGCCTCGCCCGTGGCGGCGCAGCGTGCCCTGGCGGCCCTCGCTGGCCAGGTGCTGCCAGCCCTCACCGAGCGAACATTGAAGGTCAGGGAGTGGACAGAGCGGCCGGAACGGGCTTCGGAAGCAGCCACGTGGCACCGAGATGCGCCAGCAGCGGCGCAGCAGCGCTGGGCGGACGCGGTGGACGAGCTGCCGCTGCCGCAGCAGCTTGGCAGCGGGTGGGATGCGGCCATGGCAGCGGCAGAGGAGGAGGAGGAAGAGGAGTATGAAGATGACGAGGAGGATGAGGATGAGGATGAATGGGGTGCGTGTGTGGCAAGGTGGTTTGCAATTAGACTTCGTTCGGATTGATCTCATGCACGGGCCTGGAATCAAAGCATGGGGCCTTGCCGCTGCTGCTTCCCCCTGCTGCGCCTGTTCATCCACCGGCCCATGCATCCCACCCCATGCACCCGCCTCCCGCAGACCCTCTGGTGGAGCTGTGGGTGGGAAATCTGTGCAACGAGGCCACCCGCCTCTCGCTGCGCCGCGCCTTTGAGCTGTGAGGGCCGGGGTGGCCGCTGCCGATGGCTGGGCAGCCGTGGCGCGCGTCACAGAGCAAGCAAGCTGCAGTTGCGTGATGGACCGCTGAGCATGCCGTGGCAGCCGCACCACCCTCCCCTGCAAGGCACCTGCCCCCTGCTGTTCCACCCTCCCTGCCTCGCAGGTTTGGCGAGGTGTCCAGCCTCACGCTGCACCGCGCCCCGTACGACCGCAGCCTGCAGTACGCCATGGTGCAGCTGCCGGCCTCGGGCGCGGAGCGGGCGCTGCAGGTGTGCGCAGCGCAGGTTGCATTGCACCCTGGTCCCTTGTTGCAGGGTTTACGCTGAACGGGCGCCGCCATGTGCTTACTGCTGCCGCTACCCCCACACTCGTCGCTGCTGCATCACTTGGCCACGTGCAGGAGCTCAACGGCCTGATTGTGTATGAACTGAGCGGCGACATGGAGCTGATTGTGAAGCAGTCCAAGCGCTCCCTCAAGCCGCTGATGCGCTGGCAGCAGGAGCAGCAGCGGCGGCAGGCGGGCGCGGCGCAGCGCGCGGAGCGCGCAGCAGCGCGGCCCAACCGCGGTGCAGTGGATGCTGAGGGGCTGGAGGTGGAGTGTGAGGACGGCAGTGTGGCACCGCTGCAGGGGCCCGTGCGCCGCATCAAGCAGCTGTTTGTGTGTGAGGGCCCGCCCAGCCGCATGCTGTGGGTGGGCAGCATCGGCGGCCACGCCACCGCGGCAGACGTCACCGCCACCTTCCGAAGGCGCGCTACTGCTTTGGCTGGGAAGGATGTTGGTTGGGCTGGCTGGGCATGGCGGGTGTAGGAGTGGAGCGCCAAGAAGCGCCATGGATATTTGGCGGTTATGTGGCCAGCGCAACAGCTTGCCTGGTAACATGTGCAGCCCATTGTTAGGCTCCCTGCTGCCCTCCGCACCCTCCGCAGGTATGGCGCAGTGCACAAGGTGAAGCTGCAGCCTGCACCTGGGTACCTGAACACCTTCCAGTTTGGGCTGGTGGAGATGAGGTCGGCAGCAGAAGCGGAGCGCGCGCGTGCCGCGCTGCAGGTGAGGTGGATTGGGCCCAGGAATGCTGTGCTGATGGATGGAGGGGGTGCAACACGCCTCGCAACTGGTCCTGCTGCACCGCAACTTCCTGGACTGCCTGTCCACAGTGCCTGCCCTCATGGTGCACCCAACCCATCAAGCGCAGGGCGTGGAGGACGAAGACATCTGCGACAGCAGGCCGCTGAAGCTGCGCTATGGCTGGCCGCCACGGCTAGTCATGCGCGGCGGCAGGCTGCCGGCAGGCCAGCAGCAGCAGCAGCAGCAGCCGGGAGCTGGAGAAGAGGTGCCGCCCGGCTTTGCAGGCGGCGGCAGCAGCAGCGGAGCAGCACGCTCTGCTGCGCCTCGCTGCGCCGTGTGCGGTGCACGCGAGCCGGAGGCAGCACTGAAGCGCTGCAGCGCATGCCGAGCGGTGCACTATTGCAGCCAGCAGTGCCAGCTCAAGGGCTGGGAGGCAGGGCACCATGAGGAGTGCGCCCGCCTGAAGCAGCTCAGCGGCCTGCTGGAAGCGCCAGAGCAGCAGCTGCCCATTGGGGCGCTGCGGCTGCTGGCTGCGGCGTTGCAGCAGCCGGGTCGACGAGAGGGGCGCATGCTGCAGGCGCTGCTTGCGCAGCAGCAGCCCGCTGAGGTGGCAGCAGCGCCGGCGGCAGGAGCAGGAGCTGCTGCAGCAGCAGGAGCGGCGACGGCATCAGCAGCAGACACGGTGCAGCCAAGTGCCGACAGCTGAAGCCGACGGGAATGTCATTGCTGAAGAGACTGTGTCGCTCCGGCTGGCAGCTGGACCACCGCAAGTTGAAGGAGCAGCCAGCATTCCATGAGCCTGCTGGCTGCACCAAAGAATGAATCCCGTGCCACCATGTGCATGCATACATACACCCACGTTGTGGCAATGCCTGCCTGGCCACTTTAATCAAGCTTGGCAGAAGAGTTACACAGGGCGAGGGTGCATTCTGGTCCAGCTGAAAGGGTCAGTAGGTACACATAGGGTTTGAGCGGGACTGGGGGCAGCAAGCACAGAGATCAGGAGCAAGTTTCAGCGGCAATAATAGCAAGCGGGCAGGGGGCAGCACAAGGAGCGGAGCAACAGAGGGGCACGGGGGTGAGAGGGAGTCTGGCGGGGAGGGCCCTCGCATGGGGTGCCCCCGGCCGTGGGCACAGCCCTAGACAGCCTCCTCAATCCAGAGGTCCCTCACGCCTTGGCCTTGATCATGCCGCTCTTGCGTGCAAACTCAAAGATGCCGCCCGCGTCAATCACCGGGCCCGCCTGCAGGGGCAGGGAGGGGAGGCGGGGCGGACCAGGTGACGCAGGTTGACCCCACCGTCAGCACATGCGCATACGCCTTCAACCAAGCTACAAACAGCAACAGTGCGGCGCCCGGATGGCAGCAACAACACAGCGTGCACATGAGCCCAGCAGCCGCCCCCAGCCGCTCACGTCGCCCAGCGGCTTGAGCGAGTACTTCTTGCCGGTGGTCAGGTCTGTGAGCACATCCGCCTCCATGTCCACCTCAACCTGCGGCAGGGCAGCAGGCACAGCAGGAGCAGGCGTTCACGGTGCTGCTCGCCTGCAACAGCTGCAAGCAGTGCCCGCAGAGCATGGGGCAGCTGCCTGCTGCCACTTTTTGCAGGACGCATGCAGTGCTGCACGCCAGCCTAGCCAGCCAAGGAATCTGAGGCAGCAGCCGCCCACCTCGCGCCCCGTCTCCAGCTCCTCGCAGAGCCGCACATCCGTCTCCACGGGGTACAGCTCGCCACTGAGGCAGAGGCAATTGAGGGGTGGGCGCAGCATGGTAGGCACGGCAGCGGCTTCCTGTCTCACCGTCAGCAGCCTTCCACACACACACACAGCTGGACAAGTGCAGCTGCACACAAGCGGCGCAGGGCACAGAGCCGCACTGCCCATCACCCCCTCCGGCCTCACGTGGACACGCAGTTGCGGAAGAAGATGCGAGCGTAGCTCTCGGCCACCACCACACTGGCGCCGCTGGCGCCCAGGGCCACGGGCGCGTGCTCGCGGCTCGAGCCGCACCTGCGGGGCATGGAGGGCAGGGTGGGGTCCTCAGCACCAAGGCATGCATGCAGCCTGCGCCAGCGGCCGCGGCTGGCTGCCTTCCTGCCGCGGCTGGCTCCTGCCGCACCAGCACTGTGGCTGGACACAAACAACAACGCTCCAGCACTCCTGCTGCAGAGGATCATGGGCAGCTCACCCAAAGTTCTGGCCGCCAATGATGATGGGGTAGTCAGTCTTCATGCTGTCCACCTGCCGAAGGGATGAGAAATGGCCGCTCGTCACCCACCAGCCCCAGGTGGCGCCTGTTGACATGCGAGCTGAGCAGCCTGCCTGCAGCAGCCGCTGCACTTTGCAGATGCCAGTTGAACCATGGCTTCCAGCTGCACGTGGTGCAGCCTCCTGCAATGGCACCAGTGCGCACCTCCACGTAGCGAGTGGGGTAGAGGTCATCGGGCAGGCCGCAGAGCGCGTAGCTGCCCAGCTTCTCGTACCTGTGGGGAGGTAGGTGGCAGGCAGTGTGAGATCGCCAGCACACAGCGGGGGGGTCAGCATGCGGCGGCATGCGTGCACAGCTGTGTGCCATGGCAGCCTGGCTGCTTGAGGTGGCTTGCAGTGAGCGGCGGAGGGCGCGGCCATGGCTGCGTGGCCTCACTCGTCGGGCTTGGAGGGCACCAGGGTCAGGTACTCGGCAGGGATGATCTGGTCAGTGTCAATGTTCTGCACCCATAGCAAGGCGAGTGCAGTGGTTGTGAGCAGGCAGAGCGGCGCAGCAGCTGGCGGAAGGCGGCGGGGCGGCGGCGGCGGCGGCGGCGCTCGAGCTGCCGGTCAACGGGGCGCGGTCAAAGCTGCCCGGGCGGGGGCAAGCGGGCGCCCAAGCCCCCCAGATGTGTGCACCCCACCCACAACAGAGCAGCAGCGCCGGCAGACTCACATCCTTGGTGACGAAGCACTTGCCGCGGATTTTGCGCGGGCCGCCCTGCAGGTCGACCTTGGCCTGCACCACCAGGCGCGCGGCCCTGCACCCCGCCCGCCGGCTGCTGGGGGCCCGTGCAAACTGCACGCTGGCGCGGCTGCACGCGCTGCTGGCCTGCATAGCGGCGTGGGAGCCTCGCTGCCAGTGGGGTGTGCTGCTTGGCGCGCCGGGGCGGCGACCGATGGGGCTGGCGGTGGGGCTGCGGGCGCAGAGGCTGGGCGGCTGCAATGCGCGAGCCTCCCAGCCCAGCCAGCATGCACCGCTGGCCCGCATGCGTGCTGGGGGACCCGGGCACAGCACATGGCGCCGGGGGAGGCCCCGCTCGGCCTCTTTTCTGGTTGCTCGTAGCGCCGCAGGTGAGGCGCGGGCCTGGGGGAGGGGCGGGAGCATGGCCTGGCATGGTCGCGCCCTGCAGGCGGCGGGCGGCACGCCTGGGGCCCCGCGGCGCGGCAAACAGCAGTGCATCGCGGCAGGAGCGGGCAGCGGCCCCTGGAGGCGGGCGCAGGGCCGCCAGCGGGCGCCGGCAGTCGATGCACCCCGCCTGGGGCGGCCGTGCGGCGCCAATTGGGCCGCCAGGCACTCGGACACGGCGATGGCAGTCCGCCGCCCGGCAGGCGGCGCATGGCAGGCCCGGCGGCGCCAGCCGCCGCCCCTTGCCGCCGGCCCCCCGCCGACTCGACTGCTCGCTCGCTGCCTTGCTGCAGGGTAAAGAGCAAAGATGCCGGGCGGCCAGGGCTACCGCGCGCGCACGCGCGATATGTTCAGCCGCGGCTTCAGGTGCGGCAGCGGAGCACCGAGGGCAGCATGCACCGCCCCGGCTGGCCGCGGCCGCAGTGCCACACGATGGCTGGGACGGTCTGTACTTACATGCAGCTGCACAGCTGCAATCAATGCTGCAGTGGTGCTTGCATGTGTCAGCCAGCTGTGCCGCTGTCGCACTGCATGGCCCCCTCACCGCCGCCACCGGGCCCGCTCTCTGGTGCTTTGCTGCGCGCAGGCAGAAGGGCTTCATCCCGCTGTCCACCTACCTGACCACCTACAAGCTGGGTGACTACGTGGACATCAAGGTCAACGCCGCGGTGCACAAGGTGCGCATGTGCTGTGCAGCGGCATGCCGGCAGTTGGAGCGGAGCACTGGGCGGCAGGGGAGGCGGCCGCCGGAGCGGTGGCCGGAGCGGCGGCATGCGGCGCGGCGGCAGCAGTGGCCGGAACAGCAAGGTGGTGCAGCAGGCCAGGGCGATGCGGCATGGAGCGCATGGCGCTGCGACATCAAAGCTGGCTGGACGCAGGCAGCGCAGGCGCACCCCATGTGTCAGCGGGATCAGGCGACCGTTGGCCCGGCATGTGCAGTGCCCAGCAGCAGGCTGTGCACCCCTCTGGCCTCTGACCTGCCACGTACACGCGCTCTTGCTGCAGGGCATGCCCCACAAGTTCTACCACGGCAAGACCGGCCGCGTGTGGAACGTGACCAAGCGCGCCGTGGGCGTGGAGCTGCTCAAGCAGGTCGGTGGCTGGGTGGCAGCATGGACGACTGCGGCCCTGTGGGCTCGATTGCGTGTCATTGATGTAGCATGCAGCAGAACAGCTGTGCTCTGCTGCTTCAGCATGAGCGTCGGGTGCATGCGGTGGCAGGCAGCAGCTGTGGCCATGGAACAGCTGGCGCCCCGGCAGCGGGGATGGCTGGAGCAGCGGCGCACCTTATGCCAGCAGCAGCATGTGGAACTGCTGGCAGCTCGAAAGGACAGCTGGCAAGCTAGCCCGATGTTGCAGCCGAGGCGGAGCGTGGCAATGGGCGCAGTTGGTGGTGCACTCGGCAGCGCGTGCAGCTGGGCAGAGGCATGCTCGCTGTGCGGCTGGAGCGCAGGCAGCCATGGAGCCAAGGAGTGGCAGCCCTGCGGCTCTCCGGCCGTGGCACACTGCGTTGGCTTGTCAGCAGACATGGGTGTGCATCCCACAGACACAGAGCACACTGCACCCCGGCACTCCTGCTGCCCAGCCACCGTCCCGCCCACAGCTAGCCGCCGTGCTGACCAGCGCGCTGCCTCCGCCCTGTTGTGTCTGGCAGGTGAACGGCCGCTACATCAAGAAGCGGATCCACGTGCGCATTGAGCACGTGACCCCCAGCCGCTGCCACGAGGAGTTCCTGCGCCGCTGCAAGGAGAATGACGCGGCGCGGCACGCGGCCAAGGTGTGTGTGTGGGTGTGGGTTGGGAGCGGGGGAGGGGCGGGGCGTTTTGATGGCGCCGAGCCGACCCAGGCAGGGGTGCGCGGCGATCTGCACGACATGCACCGTTTGTCAGCCAATGCATGCGCTGCGTCTGTGGTGCTCAAGTTGTATGCTGCCGCGTCGAGGAGGGACGCTGGCAGCCGGCCTGTGCCTGACGGTGCACCCAACCCTTTTCACGGCCCGCAGGTGGAGGGCAAGCCGCTGCCCGCCCTCAAGCGCCAGCCCAAGGGCCCCCGCACCGAGGGCATCATGCTGGAGAACGTGAAGATGGAGACCATCACGGGTGAGGCAGCTGGGGGGGGAGCTAGTGGGGAGCGGGGTAGCAGCGAGCAAGGGGGGAGGGGCCGTGTGTGTGTCGTGCCGTGCAAGGTTTGGCGCCCTCAGCACCGGGGTGCTCACCATCGCCCCATTTCCGCCCTCCTCCCTCCCCCCAGCCGTGCCCTATGACATCGTTCGTGAGGGCGTGCTGTGAGCTGGCCATGATTCTGTGGGCTGGCCATGGTTCTGTGGGCTGGCCATGGCAGCTGGGGCCGAGCCCAGACAGCAACCCGAGACCTGCAGCTGCTTGTGGTGGCTTGCATGGATTACAAAGGAACAGCAGTGCCATGTAACATCGCAGGAGTGTGGAGCGCATAGCAGGGAGGGGCAGCGCATAGCAGGAAGGGGGAGCACATAGCAGTGAGCAGTGAGGTGCCAGTGAGCAGTGAGGCGCTGGGGGAGCGCGCAGCAGTCCTGAATGGGAGCACATAGCAGGAAAGGGGAGCAGGAAGGGCAGCGCATAGCAGGAAGGGGGAGCACATAGCAGTGAGCAGTGAGGTGCTGGTGAGCAGTGAGGCGCTGGGGGAGCGCGCAGCAGTCCTGAATGGCAGCGCATGGCAGCGAGGTGCAGGGGCAGTATGCTGCAGCATGCAGGCGGGTAGGGCGCAGCGGCGGCACGCTAGCCGCTGCAAGCCGCTCACAGGCCCTTCTTCAACCAGGAGCGAACCCGGGTGTAGCACGCGTGGCAGGTCAAGATGCTGGGCAGGCCGCAGCTCTTCAGGGAGCGGTTGGCCTTTGGGGCGTCGCACATGGGGCACGTGCCCTGCACACAGGCACAAACAGAGACAGCGAGGGGAGGGGAGGGTCAGTGCTTGCTGGCGCGTTGCTGCCAGCTGCCTGCCAGCCTGCCAGCCGGCCAGCCGGCCAGCCTGAGCCGCCTCCCCCAGATGGGCCGTTCCGTAGCCATGACCCCCTTCTGGCGGCCTTGCCTCCACGCCCGACTTACCGGCGGTGCCGCCACGCCGCGGCGCCGAGACGCCAGCTCGTCCTCGTCCTCCGTGAGCGCCCGCTTCAGCGCTGCAGCCTGCGTCATGCCGTCGCGGCTGGTGTAATGGCAGTAGCGCGAGTGGTGGGTGTAGCACATCAGGTACTGCTTGCCCGCCACGGTTGCCTGCATGGGCGCAGCAGAGAGCAGGCATTCAGAGTGGTGTGCTCCAGTTGTTGCACTGCACATCCGACACCTGCCAGCAGCAGCTGCACGGCCCCCGCCCACCCCCCACCCCCCA